>JAFEMH010000364.1:600000-814565 GCA_022495995.1 Adenophora triphylla var. japonica
GGTAATCTCTGTAATTAGACATCTAGTTGGTTTGCAGCCATATTTATTCTTCTTGATACAGTATTTAAGTCATATGTGGGAGGTAATCCATAATTACAACTAAGGACTCTAGAGAAAGATCTCTTGCTTGGTTCTTCTCCTTGTTCTTCTTGAATTATTAATTTTGGTTCTTGTCCTAATATTCTTCTATTATTATTATTTAAATCCATAGTCCAAGTATCAAGTAATGGGGTTAATTCCTTAGTAGGTATAGTTGATATCTTTCCTATATTTTTGAAGAGATCATCAATATCTACTCTTTTATTTGTCTTAAATTTCATACTATGATGAGAATTGGATAAAGTATATCCTATTTTATATGTTATGGTATAAGGATGATTTCCTTGACTCATTAGGTTATGTCTTTCAAATTTATGTGCAAGACACAAAATTTGGTTTATTTCTTTATTTTTTAGAGAGACCCCTATATTTGGGTTACAAGTAAATATTAAATTTCCATAGGCTAGGTTCCTTTGTATTCCTCCAAATATAGCTTCATTAGGATTTTTTTATTCTTCTATCTAGAAGAGCTACTTTTAGTGGGGAGTCTATTCCTGTGTTAAAAGTAGATTTTATCATGATTTTTATTGTTCCTATGTTGATAAATCCTATAGACTTTCTTTCTTCTTTATCTTTAAGAGTTTGGATTTTCTTTTCTATTTCCTGTTTGTTGAATGTTGAAGAAAGGTATTTCTATTAGTCCATTAGTATCTTTTATGTCTAAAGGATATTCCCTAGTACTTATGCAAGTTATGCATATATTTTTTCTTTGTTTTAAGAATTTTGAAATCATTTTTCTTTTCTTAAAAACTTCCGATGGTAAGAGGTTAAGCTTTGTTTTTTCTATTTGGTGGAGAAGTTTCTCTTCAAGAGTTATTTCTTGGCCATAGTATCCTTCTTCATTAAATATTTGTTCATAATTTTCTCTTTCATGAGATATCTAAGTTAATTTCTAAATCAGCCATGGATTTTATACCGTTGAGGGTACATGCTCTGATACCATATTTTCTTACACCCGATAAATAGTTAACCAATCTAGTTATATTCCAACTGTGTGTCCACATTCATCCCCCAACTCCAACTCCAACCCACCCCACACCCTCCCTGTCATCTTCCCCACCCCCAGCCTCCTCCATTAACAGCCACTACCGCTTCCCTTTCCCTCCCATTTTCACCCCTTTCTCTCTTCCCCGTCAACTTCTCCCCAATCCGCCTTACTCCACCCGACCCACGCTCTACCCACTTCCCCACTCTACCCTCCGCCCCCTCCATCCCTTTCACTTCCACCCTTTCCCCTCCTCCCCCTTACTATTCCAGCGACCATTTTTCCGACGGCGACCCCGTCTCCACCTTCATTTTTTCACTATGCACTCCAGTCATCAAAATTGCTGATTGAGGCCTTCTCTTTCCTTCATCTCTATGTCTCTGCTTCAAAAATGAATTACAACATCATAGAAGGCGCAAAAATGATCGGAGCCCACAATTTCGAATTTTGATTGTCTGTATTTTGATTTTTATTTTTAAATATCTTGATTAACCTAGAAGTTGAAGCAAGTGGCTTGATTTAGATTTAAGTTTACCCAGATTTCATTTGCCTTTTGAATTTTCTTTGGATGAATTTATATTATCCAAGTTTTGTTTTCGTTTGTATTGCCTGTGGGTTTGTTTAAGTCTATTTTGAAGCATTGAAGTGGGTTGAATTTTGAATTTATATTTTAAGTCTATTTTGAAGCACTCTGAAGTTGGTTTGCCTTTTATTTTTGTGATGGATTTAAATGAGTTTAAAGAATGGATGTAATTTAATGGAGGAATGGGCGATTCAATGTAGGATTATGCCGGAGTTGTGTGGTGGCGGTTGCCGGTCGGAAGGGATGTGGTGGTTGGTGGCGGAGGGGTTATGAGTGGTGGTTGTCGGGTTTTGCAGGGACGGTGGTTGCGATGGTGGGGTGGTTGTCGGGTTTGATTTTGATGATAAATCATTAGTTTTTTTTTTTATGATTGAAGAAATTTCGTTAACTCTTCAATAAAATATTACAAATTCCCCCCCCCCCCCACCTCCCCCAACCCAAAAAAAATTCTAACTTTGTTAACCAAATAACACCTCAATTGCCACGTCACAATTTCGTTAGAATTTTTAACGCCGTTAAGAAAAAAAATAGTATGCTGCATTATTTGATACAAATTTTGAAAGTACGTATCATAATGTCAGAACTAGTATGCACGCTGCATTAATTGATAAAAATTAAGAGTACGTTTCATATTTAGGTTGTTTGGCCGCTCTCAAAGAGTGCTTAACGTGGCCAGTATAGTTTAATGTATGTTACAGTAGTATGGATGTAGTGGGCAAGGGCAGTTGAGGAGTACGATATATCAATTGACCAAAATCAAGTAATGTCTTCTTAGACCTAACCACCTAATTACTCCCTCCGTCCCTAATTGAATGTCCAAACTTCATTTTAATGGACACTTTGAAAATATGTGCTTTTTATACATTTTAATGGCAAAGATCCATAAATATTCTTGTTATCCACTTTCTAAAAATTTAGTATTACGATAATAAAATGAATATCAAAATTTTTTTGGTAAAAAAGTGTTTAGGGACAAAGATTTTTGCAATGACATTTGTTTTGGGACAAAAATTTCTTAAATCTGGACATTCATTTAGGGACAGAGGGAGTACTTGATATCCGCTTGCTTAAATGGAAATAAACACCTCTTTAAACATCTTAATGAAATTTATTTTGTTATATACAGGAGTGCGTGCTTGTCAGAGAAATCTAAGTCTGATCATTGAGGTTTCAATGCCATTCAACTGTTCTAATGTTCAGTTTCTTTTGCTCAAACTCATGCACCATGTAATCTGGCAATTGGTTGTTGAAAGCTTTACTCACTTTTCACCTTTTCTCTTGATTTGGTTGACTTAAAAAGTGAAAGTGTAGTCCTATCTCATTCATATGCTAGAATGGTGTTTTAATTTGACTAAGCTTTGCTGGTCTGAAAATCACTGAGTGCTTTTGTGTTTTTTGTTACTACTTCATTTGGCCTGTTTAGCATATGGATGGTGTGAGGCTCCATGAAGTCAAAAGGTTCAAATTGTTCATATGTAGAGAAATGCTAAACTAATTTTCAGATTTGGTTGTTTGTTTCAAGGGGGCCGTATTTCAGAAAAAGATATCCCGAAACTCTTTGTTTAGGTTGCTTGGTTACCTCCTGAAAATTTACTTGAAACCACTATCTGGTGTTCGGTTGTCACAATGATATGTGCGCCAAATTCACTAACGAGATTAAGATTATGAAGAACATACCTTTGTTAAAACGGCTTTGCATCTAATGTCTCTAGAGTGAAAGACTTTGGAGTTTGGAGGAGACTTTTAACCTGACCCTGTAGTCTACGACCTTTTAGATTCATGTCCACATTTGTTTTACGGAATATAATTTTCCCTCAACGTTCTCCTCATTTTCCAATGATTACGAATATCTGTAGAATAAGGTCAATGTATTTTACAGGTGAAATAAACCCCCACGTAAAATGACTTGTGGACCTCATCCCCTTTAAGTCATTTAATCTCAATCCTTCAAATCTCCAACTCCCAGCAATTAAAAGTCCGATTATTTGCAAAGTCTGAGGTTTGTAAGTCATTTTTCAGTGAAGAAGGCTTCGACTTGTAAATATTGACGTTGACCTCATCTTCAATTGTTGTCAGACTAGTATGCTCTTACCCGTGCCACTGGCACGGTGACAGTACACAAATTAAAGAAATGATGAAATCGCATTCCTCCCATCCAAAAATAAAATATAAAAATATACCCAATATCCTGATGATTACTTTGTTCCATAATCAACATTTGATGGAGGGTGGTTTGTTTGTGTAACTGTCGTAGAGAATATAAGGAAGTCGATTATCCGGACCGTTATCCATTGAGGGTTAGTAAAAAACATTTTCTTAATCCCCATTTTACCATTATTCTTTTTTCGTAACCCCATATAAATAATTAATAATAATTATAATCCATAACCCATCCCCTATTATATTTTTACCCAAGGTTCGAAACAAAAAACTTATATAATCATGCTGAATGATTTTTTTAATTGATTTAGGTACAAACATTTTTTCTAAAATCATTTTTTTTAAAGATTCTAAAATCGTTCAAAAACTTAATTATATATAATAGTAATTATTATGTTAAGATACACTCCTTAAATAAATGATCCTAATAAATTAAAAGAGAAAAATAAATAAATCAAATTGGAATGCACATAAATAAATAAATAAAATACCCAATTCAAACTTTTTTGAATGAAAGAGTATATATAAACCCTAAACCTTTTTTTTTAAGGAGTATACTAAATAATTATAAAAAAAAATGATCATTTATTTATAATCGATTTTTTTTTATTTAAAAAAAAAAAGAATCTTACCAAATCTTAGTGATTTTTTTTTAAAAAAACTTGTGTCATCTGCAAAAAGAAATAATAGTTAAAAAGGAAAATAGGGAGGCGGACAGTTATGGGAAGTTTCGGACGGTTGAAGGAGGGAGGGAGGATTTGGGCCTTTGGATCACTTTTCTAACTTTATATTTTAAGCGAATTTGTGAACAGAGTGAGAACATTTTGAAAAATGTAAAAGTTCAGTGAGAAAATTTTGAAAAAAAAAATAGTTCAGTGAGAACAATTTGAAAAATGTTATAGTTCAGTGATGAAAATATGATTTTTGCCAAAACTTAAAAAATGAATAAAAGAAACCGCTCATTGTCAGCCCTTAGATTAGAGTTACTAAAAAATAATCCAACGATTGAAATTAAAAATAAATATAATCGTTTAATAATAGTCATTAGATATTAGATGAGGGCGGTTATGGATCAATCTGGACCCTGCTTTAAAGTCTATAGGAAGTTATTCCTGAAAACAATCACAGCCGCTATTTATGGTGGTTGAAGATAGTACCTGACCGCTCTTTGTTATTACCGAGCATTATTATAATATAGACTATTATTATTTCTTTTCCAAATTTTATTTCCACACGTACCTTCGGCCGAATGGAAAAGAGTCGTCAAACTTGATGACTAAAACGAAAGTAGACAATGACTTTTAAACTATAATATAATGAAGTGAGAAAAAATTGAAATAAATATATTTATAGTTTTTTGTATGAAAAGTTTCAAAGATCAACATAAATTATTTATAACCAACTCCATCAACCCACTACCACAAATACGGAAACCATTACCATTGACAGGGGCGGAGCCAGGAATTGCCCGAGAGGGGGGGGGGCAAGATTACACGGGGGTTCGGGGGCAGCGCCCTCGAATTTTTTTTTTGGGTCGGACAAGTAAAAAATGGGTCGGATCCATGAAATACACTGTATTTTAGTTTAAAATGTAAAGAATTAAGAAAGTTAACAAAAATGATAAAAGTAAGTAATTCAAGGAACGATTGAAATAATGTTGAAGTATTTAACGCAAACAATTTATTAAAATATATTACTCGTACAAAAAAGAAATTCAAATTTGCTAATTAAACTTGGGATAATAGGAAGAAAGACCAAAAACAAAAAAAATGGAAAAAGTCTAACTAATTAATTAAGATTGAAAAAATGTGAGGAAATTAGGAGAAAGAGAAAAACAAAACTGTTAAGAGAAAGAAATGGAGAGAGAGAATAGCAAAAATTGTGTACAAATAAATTAATTGAAAATGTAGGTAGCAGGGCTCGAACATGGATTTGAAAGGAAACACCAAAGGCTTTAACTTCACCCCTTCTACCGCTGAACCACACCACTCACTGGTGTTAATCTTGAAGTTAATTATATATAACAAAAAAATATGGGGGGGGGGGGCAAAAAAAAAATAAAAAAAATTCCACTGCACTTCCGCCGCTGGGGGGGGGAAGTGCCCCCCCATGCCCCTCCCTGGCTCCGCCCCTGACCATTGATATTGCCCTCCCACCGCAACCGCCAGGCCCTCCTAGACACAACCATATCCATGTTTGCCACTACACCAACTGGATTAACGTAAGAAAAAAAAATGAAAACCGCTTTCAGAAACCGCCTTATATCAGTCGTCCAATCAATTTTCTAACTTTTAATCTCAACCGCCACTTATGGGGGGGCTAAGAGGCGGTTATTCCCTCCCTGTATTGTATAATAGATGGGAAGATGTGGAAAACGATTCTAAAAAGCATTTTCAGTTAAACAAGCCTTCTGATCTAAAAGTCTTTGAAATCCAAGTATGAAAGCAGAGTTAGCTGGTTGTTGGAATCCCTCCCCCCCCCCCCCCAAATAAAATAAATAAATAAAATAAAATAAAAATAAATAAATAAATAATTATAAAAAAAATAATCTTTTTCATTATACTCCCTCCGTCCCATTAAGCTTAAGAAGATTCCATTTTGCGCGGGAATTAAGGAATATTATTATAGTATTAGGAGAGAGAATGAGTGGAAGAAGTGTTGTGAGTGTGAAAAATTAAATAGGGGAGAGAATGAGTGGAGGGAATAGTAAATTATAATGTGTTGTGAGTATTAAAATAATGTAGGAGAGAGAATGAGTGGAGAGAATAGTGATTTAAGGTTTCCTTTTTGGGATTTCTTAAGACTTATGGGACGCCCAAAATGGAAAGTTTTCTTAAGACTTATGGGACAGAGGGAGTATGTTTCTTATGCTGTTTGATGTATCCTTGAAGGATTGGTCATTTCTTTTAGCGTAATTAACTTGTCGAATAATCTCTGCGTGCATGTTGAGTGCAGGCATCAAGAGCAAGGCTTTTCAAGGAATACAAGGAGGTGCAGCGAGAGAAAACAGCTGATCCAGATATTCAACTAGTTTGTGATGATTCCAACATATTCAAATGGACTGCCCTTATCAAGGTTTACTTCTCTTTCAGTAAAGTCTATATAAAGTATGTTGATCCGTGACTGACTTTGAGATATATGCAGGGACCATCAGAGACACCTTATGACGGTGGAGTCTTCCAGCTTGCTTTTTCTGTACCAGAGCAATATCCATTGCAACCTCCTCAAGTGCGGTTCTTAACCAAAATTTTCCATCCAAATGTACACTTCAAGGTATGACCCCTCCAAATTATCATCATTTTTATTATTATATTTTGCTTCATAAACATGATTAGGATGTAGTCCCAATAAATGGAGCAAGTGTAGCCCGAACTAGTAACTTACTGCAAAATGTAAGTGGCCTATAAGCTTACTGATAAACAAAAAAACAAAGGGAATTTTGAGATGTCAATACTTAATGCTACTTGGCAAATAATGTTTGCAATAGCCATTATCTACAATAAAAAATAAAGAGTTTCTTCATAGAAATCATTTGAGCAATATTTACAATCATGCACATGATAGCTTTATGTTGTATGGTGTATTGTTTTGTAGAAACTACCATTTACCTGGATGGGGTCAATGGTTGATCAAGAAGGGCCATGGCCTAGGTTGGTGGCCTCCATTGCACTTTGGAGGGGTGCCTTCCTAAGGTCAGCACAAATGGTCGATCCTACATCATAATTTGTGGTAAAGGGGGCTTGCGCTCGCGCTGCCCATACTTAAATAGGTTTAAGTAATAACACTTGTAATATAACGATCTCCACGATATTCCGAGATACAACTTTTTACCTTTTTTTTTTTTGCCGTAGTCCAAGAATGCATAGCAACAGGTGGGTATTTATTGGTGGCACTGGCACATATCTGGTTGGATTGAGATGGTTCTAGATATAGTGAGCTGGCTTCTGATGTAGCCAAAGGCCAAGAAAAATCATACTCCCTCCGTCCCTAAATGAATGTCCAAATTTCATTTCTAGGTACACTCTGAAAATGTGTGCTTTTTTTACATTTCAATGGCAAAGATGCATAAATATTCATGTTATCCACTTTCTAAACATTTAGTTTTATGATAGTAAAATGAATAGCGAAATTTTTTTGGTGAAAAAGCGCTTAGGAACAAAGTTTTCACAAAAAAAAGACATCATTTTGGGACAAAAATTTCTTGAATTTGGATATTCATTTAGGGACAATATCACAGATGATAGGAAGTTGTGGGCAACAACTATCCTATTAGAGAAGTGGAGAGAGCTTAAAATCTTGCTTAGCTCTACATTGAATGATCTGAAGCCTGAACCTTTCATGAAGATATTTTTGTCTTTCCAAAATAATGTTTGGTAATATATGCAGTGGCTCAGGGAGGCATTGGATAGATACACCTACATGACTGGGTCCCTCTCCTCTCTCCCTCTCTCTAGTTGATTCTTAAACAACATTTTTTCAATCTGGGCTTAAAATCCTTGGATTGCATGACTGTAAAACTAGGTTTTATTTTGGAATGAGAGGAGCAGTGGCGGAGCCGGAATTTTTTTTGTAAGGGGGGAAAAAATATATTAAGTTCGAAAAATCATTTGAATGTAGTTTAAAGGGGGGGGGGCAAAATTATAGCATAGTGTACTTTTTTCTTGAAGCAAAGGGGGGAAGAATTAGTAAAAATGTTCTTTTTTTTAGTTACAATTCATTTTTTCCTTAAATTTGCTAGTACAGATGAAGGGGGGCAATTTCCCCCTTAATACCAAGGGTGGCTCCGCCACTGGGGAGGAGTGGCGGTTATGAAAGTTGTAGCTGTAGCTAGCACGGCAATTCTGATTGATGTCCGTATCTTATTTTCTTTTAATATTCATGCAGACTGGAGAGATCTGCCTGGATATCTTGAAGAATGCATGGAGCCCAGCTTGGACACTACAGTCTGTTTGTAGGGCTATAATTGCTTTGATGGCCCATCCAGAACCTGATAGCCCCCTGAATTGTGATTCAGGTAAATTTTGTTTCTGCCACTGCTGCCACTTCTTAATATCCCGTTTTCTTGGAACAGTGTGAATTTAAGTGTTGCCATGCATAATGGAACTAGACTAATTTATTTTGACATTTTCATTTATTTTCATTCCTTCCGTTTTCTCGTCTTTTTGTATAGTTCATCTTATAAAGTAATCTTTCCTTGTCTATTTAAAATAGAATCATGTTGCCAATACTATAATGATTAAACAACAAGATATTCAGACATTACTCAGGTTATTTTTCTGTTCTCGCCTATCTCTCTCCATTGGTCTCCACATCTTTACGGTTTTGTCACATTTTGGCGAGGCAAAGAGAGCTTTGCCTTTTGAGGTTAAGCAATTTGAGTGAGCAATGGTAGAATTGTGCGAGTAATATTTGACTGAAAAATGTTTCCTTCACTCTTTTTTGGCAACTGTGTACATACATAGTACTCGAGCTTTAAGTAGGCAAATACTTCTATGGCCTGATTGGCTTTGTTCATCGCAAAAAAATATAAATATAAATAATGATAATAATAATAATAATTTTAAAGAATAACCAGCTAGAAGTAATACTCCCTCTACCCAAATTATATACTCCCTCCGTCCCACCTCAAACCGGACTTTTTTGCCATTTTCGTCCATCCCACCTCAAACAGGACTCCCGAAATGGCAAAGAATCTTTAATATTCCTTCCATTCATTCTCTCTCATTCTTTACTTTTATACTCACAACACCAATCGACTTACTATTCCTCTCATTCATTCTCTTATTTTAATTTTCATACTCACAACACCTCTCTCCTACTATACTTTTCCTTAATCACCGTGCCAAAAAAGTTGGTTCGGCTTGAGTTGAGACGGAGGGAGTATATAGTATATATATATATATATATATATATATATATATATATATATATATATATATATATATATATATATATATATAGAGAGAGAGAGAGAGAGAGAGAGAGAGTATATATATATAGAGAGAGAGAGAGAGAAAGAGAGAGAGATTATTTTTTTGACAACTGTCTCTTGTTGTTATCATTATATTATCACTTCCTCCATCCCAACTGAAGAGTACACTTTAATAAATTAATAAAATGGCTGGAAAGTAGTTTCAGATACATTCCTACTTCTTATGTTCATGCGTGATTACATTATTTTTGTTTAACATTTGACTCTTGCTACAGGTAATCTTCTTCGTTCGGGCGATGTTAGAGGGTTTCAGTCCATGGCTAAAATGTATACTAGGCTCGCAGCCATGCCCAAGAAAGGCTGATTTTTCTAATTTACTCTTATACTTGCAATGAGCACATTTTAAGATAATCTATTGTCTCAGTAAAGCTTCCTCATCTTTATTTTTTATTTTTTTTTTATTTTCCGGTAAAAGTGTAATGTTGTTAATTTTAAATGGATTTACATCCTAAATAACTTATATGATTGATTCCCACTTACCTTATAATGATGTTCTGGGAGGAGATGCATTGTGAGTTTTGGCTCTACCAGTGCCACTACACACAACTGAGCCACTCCTTATCGCGCTCTCTCTCTCTCTCTAAAATACCACACGCGATCAAACATATTGTGTCATGAATGTTCTAATAATCCTCTCTTCCTAGACAATCAATTCTCCTTTTCGCTAATTAGGTGTCGGAATCTTGTTTGGTTTTCGAAGATTTTACTTGCATTTTTTCACTCAGAGCTTGTGCTCAATGTTCTTGGACTGTTTCGGCATTGTGGGAGGGGAGACAGATACAGTGTCGAGTAATGAAATGTCAAATGTGGGTTTATGGAAAATGTCATGAGTCAAAGCTATTCTTTTTTATGGGAACAGTCAAGATGTTTTGTATGCAGGGAATGTGTTCGACGAAATGTCTCTGAGAAACAGTGTTACTTGGACTTCTTTGATAGCAGGTTATTGTTCACAAAGAGAAAGGGTTAGTGAAAATGCTCGGGTTATTGTTCACAAAGAGGAAGGGCTGTGTGTGTTTTGTATCATGGAAAACAAGTTCAAGATGGCTCCTAAAATGCAGCATTACGTCACGGGTGCATTGTTGATCTTCTAGGACGAGCTGGTCATATAAGTGAAGCGTATGAGTTTATCGTTAGTAGGGAAGTCGAAGATGGAGTGGTTTTGTGGAAGAGTTTGTTGCATGCTTGTAGTGTTCATGGGGATGTTGTTATAGGTAGGCTAGTGGCGGAGCCAGTTAGTAAATTTCGTCATAAAAAGTAACAATTAAACCCCTTTCATATTTTAAAAGGGGTCAAAATAATTTCATAGAAATGGGGCAAGATTGCATATGTTGTACTAATACACCCAAATTTAAAAATAATTACACTAGTATTTTTCTAGCCAATGGGGGCAATTGCCCCCTTTACTCCTCACCTAGCTTCGCTAGTGTTATATGGGCGAGAAGGTGACAAAAATTCTTATCAAGATGCAGCCGGAGAAGAAATTTGTGGGCTCCGGGTACAGGATTGAGACTTTGTAGCTATGTCGAATTTTTGTGCTTCTGCTAGTTCAGTTCTTGCTTAGGTGAAGAACTTAAAATACAGTCAAGTTCTCACTTTTTGACAAAACTGTTAAATATTTGACGGACGTTAGTTACATTTTACTTCCTCACTGACATATTTATTACTATTAGTGAGATTACGGTTAGCGAGACAAATATGGTTAACGCAAATGATTTGGTTGGGTTTTTAATACTTACTCCCTCCGTCCCACGATAATCTGCAAAAGACCCCTTTTGGACGTCCCACAATAATCTGCACTTTTCTAAAATGGAAATGAGACTCACTTCTCTCTACTCACAACCATTACCCACTTTCTCCACTTTCTCTCTCCTACCCAATCATCTACACTCACAACACATCAACTTTTTCACCTTTTACCTTAATTTCCGCACCTCCCAAAAAAGTGCACATTTAATTTAAGTGGGGCGGAGCCGCGGAGGGAGTATATTGAGTCTGTCAGCATGTCACCATGCAACTGTAATCAGGGCAGTCAGGGATTTGAAGTCAGAGGATTAAATATTAATTAAAATTATCTTAAATTTTAGTATATTTTTTTCTTACAGGAGAGAGCAAGGTTCTAAATACAGTTATGCGGCCGCTAGGCGTCGAATCCAAGCCTAGCGTCTAGCGTCTAGGCCCAGAGCGAACCCATGACCAAAATCAAGGGGGTTCACAATTACATTACCTAAAAGCTTCAAAAATCAATACAAGCCTTTTTTTTTTTTTTTTTTTTTTTAGCGTCTGGCTGTCTGGTTTTGCCAAGGGGGGTATGTTGGGCAGCTAAGGGGGGGGGGGGTGTACTTAGTACAATTTATTTTGTTTTTACACGTGAACATTGACTTTGGGGGGGGGGGGTGTTTCACAGCCACCCCTTTGGGAAGGCTTGTGTCCGCCCCTGGTCTAGGCGAGGTCTAGGCGGGGGCCGAAAATTAGACATAATTATAACATTACGGTAAAACAGAGTTGAAAATGTCACTAGAATATCCAAATAAATAATTTAAATGTAAATAATAATAAATTTAATGCAATTTTCAATTGAAAATACTAAAATTAAATTTTGTAGGCAGGACCTAGACGAATTTGAAGTTAATTATGGAGTTTTAATGCAAATTTAATGGATATTTTATTGTGATATTTGGCCTAGGTGGATTTGAAGTTAATTGTGGCGTTTTATGGCCGTCTAGCGCCTAGGCGGGGCCGCCTAGGCGAACGATTTTTAGATCTCTGTGCGAGAGAGAACAATTTATCTAATAAAATTATAAATGTAGAAATAAATTAATTGAATTGGATTAACTTTCGCATAAATTTGGGAAGATGGGAACTTTGATATAGAAATTTAAAATTAAAGGTCTAAGTTAAAACATACTCCCTCTCCCATAATACCTTCCCCAGTATGAACAGTAGCAAGTCAACCGAGTTCAACGTTGATCAAATTTTAATATCAATCTATTCATTCTAATAAAATTTTAATAATTGCTATTGATAAATCATTTGGTTATTTTATGGATAACAATTTTTAGATTTTTATTATAACAATTTTTAGATTTTTATTATGATAAGTAAATTGATATTAAAGTTTTATCAAAGTTAAACTTGGTTGAACTGAGTTCGTATTAACCGGATAAGGTATTAGGGGACGGATGGAGTACTATATATCCTCTTAGTACCTAAATGATTATTTATAAAAGAAATTTCCCCTCTCAAAGAATTTTTACTTTTAGTAACAGAAAATTTTGGGAAAAGCTAGTTTCCCCAAATATTATAAAAAGTCTTGTTTTTAACTTAAAAAAATCGGTACATGAATTTTAAATCAAACTAACCCGACTTTTTGAACTGATCATTGAACCGATTTTTAAAATAAAACATGACTTTTTATACCCAAAACCAACTCTTTAGTAATATCATATTCTAATAAATATTTGCAAAATTATTTTTACATAGAATAGTAAGCATATATTTTACCATAACGATCATAATAATGATGAGTATTTCTCTCAAAATAATTATTTTGAAGCATCAAAATAACTTTTTAATTAAGAATTGGAATTTAGGGACATAACGATAATAATAATAATAATGAGTATTTCTCTCATCTCAAAGTAAATGTCATACTCCCTCCGTTCCGCCCGAAAAGACAATTTTGCCTCCTAGCACGGAAATTAAGAAATAAATAAGAAAAGTGATGTAAGAAAGAGAAAAAGGTTAAATGTTGTGAGTATGAAAAATTAAATAGGAGAGAGAATGAGTGGGAAGAATAGTTAGGAGAGAGAATGTTGTGAGTGTAAAAGTAAAGTAGGAGAGAGAATGAGTGGGGTAGGAAGAGTATAAAAATAATAAAAACTTTCCTTTTTGGGATTGTGCCCTTTTAAATGGGACGCCCAAAAAGGAAATTTATGCCCTTTCGGACGGGACGGAGGAGGGAGTACTTTTCATTTTGGTCTGTTCTAAAATAATGTCACATTTCTAAAATAAAAATTAGTCTTTCAGTCTAATTTTACCGCTGTAAAAGCAATTGATAAATAAGTAAAACGTTGATGAATCGATATATTTTGGGTCGAAAGGAGTATTATTTATCCAATTGAGTAAATATCATACATGAATATTATAGGGATAATTTTCTTTTTTAGAAAAAAATTATCGGTTTTTTTTTTTTTTTAATATTCATTTAGGAATAGCCATTCGGTCAATATTTTCATTCTCTAAGTTGAAAGTAGATTTTCCCCAATATTTAGGGGGTTTCATATGTAATTTTACAAAAAAAATAAAAATCCAAGAGGTCAATAATATTGTACTCCTCCCGTCCTATTACAAAAACAAAAGACACAAAAGTCTCATTTTTGCGTCTTAATGCAAAAGGCACAAGTCAAAAATAAAATTTTTAATACTTGTTTATTTATATAAAGCACACTTCTTATACTTACAACTGAAGATAATAACTTCGGACCCGAATTCGTGGGCCGGCGGCCCGTGAGCCTACCGTCCACCGCATGTCAGCCTACCAAGCTCAGCCCATGTAGAAGAGGCAGGCCGGATTTGAAATATAGGACACGGGCCCGGCCAAGCCCGCGAGCATTTTGTGCCCGCCCAACCCGCCACCGCCTGTAACAGGAATATCATGCTTTTTTTTTAATAAATATTATCTATTCTCTGAAGTATAGCATGGAAGTTATAGGTAGAGCGGTTAAGTTCTTGCCTTCACTTGTAAATGGTTCAAGATTGACTCTTACTACCCTTATTTCTCCTTTTAAATTTTCTAGAATTTAGAAAGAAAAAAAAAATCCTCCAAGCCAATTTCAATAGAATCACGACCAAACAAGGCGAGCTGGATCATGTCACATCAGGCAGGCCGGGCTTGTCCCGCGGGCTCAAAATGCACGAGCCATGCTAATCCGCGGATCAGGCGGGCTCTTGTTTGGGCGGGCCGGGCCGGGCTAGCCCATTGTTCATCATCACTCACATCATCTATTCACATACTATTCTCTACCTCACTTTCTCTTCTAGCTTACTTTTCATATTTATAACACTTATTTCACTATACATTTTTCTTAATTTTTATGCAAACACATTGTCTTTTATAATGAGACGGAGAGAGTATGTTTTATTGCTTTTTTATAAACTAGATTGACTCCCGTGCGATGCACGGGGTATTACTGTATATTCAAAATACAAAAATTAAACTAAAATAAATCAAAAAATCAATTCGTTTATACATTATGAAATAATTCCTTAAAGACTACATTGTCAATACATAAAAATTAGAAAACAATAAAATAGGAATAGAACAAAAATCATAAGGAATATGCATTTCTCCATATACAATTCTGTAGTATTTTATCATTTAGAAAGTAAATAATACACACGAATCACATACGAAATAAGTTATTGAAATTAGTAAAAAAATGTGAAGATTGGAAATCTAGTTAAAAAAAGATGATATTTTATTTCTTTTTGATAAGAGAAATTTTTAAATAAAAACAAAAAATTTGTTCATACCAAATGGATAGTACAGTTATCTAATTAAAATTAATATCATTCTTTTTCAAATGAAAACTTTTCATTAAGTCATGCTCGTACATCTAAAAAATTATGTCATATTTATTTACATTAACTCATTATGAACATAATTATGATATTTATTTTCAATGTAACTTATTCAATTTTTAGGAGAAAAATAAAAATACTAACAATACTAACAATTTCGTTAAATGAAAAGAAATTTCCCCAAACCCCCACTTCCTAATCAAACTCAACCCACTTCTTCCTCTCTCTCCCTTTTAAAATACAAATTTATACTATCTTTATTTCTTATAATATTGACATACACTTCAATAAAAATTTTAAAAATGATGGTCATCTTTGTCGATATTCGTCTTTATAAATACACAATATTTTGAGACAAATAGAAAAATATAAAAATTTATTAATACTTTATTTACTATGCTTCAAAGATTTTTTTTTTAAAAAAAATTAAATAAATTGTTTGATAAATCGAACTAAAATAAACACAATAACCATATTACCCCATCACTTATTAAATAGAAACCAAAACCACATTCATTACAAAAATCCAAATTCAACACCATTCCAACTCATCATCCTATACCCCATCACTTTTGTTTTATTTTATTTTATATTCTTTATTTTTATGTTCAGTAAAATTATTATTATTATTATTATTATTATTATTATTATTATTATTATTATTATTATTATTATTATTATTATTATTATTATTATCATTTTATAATTAAAAATAAATACTTCACACTTTTAATTTTTACTAAAAATATAATAAAAAATGAAAATTAACAAAAGATAATTAAGAAATTTATATTTAAAAAAAAGAGGGTTTCTTTTTCTCTATTCAAATCAAATGAAAGAAGTCTCTATTTAAAGAGAATTTTTTTATGAATTTTGGTGTAAAATAAAGTTAAAAAAATTTATTATAAAATAATCGAGGGTAAATAAATCGGATGTAAAAAAAAAACGAAAATTCAGCCAGCCAATCAAAGGGCGACACGGGTCAAAATTCTTAAAAAATAAAAGGAAAAAAAATCGCATAAACGCACCGTTGTCGGCGCGTGAAGTACACGCGCCAGAGAAATGTCGAAATTGCCCTTCCACAAACAGACGACACGTGCCCAATGTTAACAAAAAAAATACCCCTAATGCATTCACGCACCTCACTACCAGAAAAAGGTCGTTTAGCGACGGAAATTTCCGTCGCTAAAATTAAAATTCCGTCGCTAAAAATAATCAGCGACGGAAAAATTCCGTCGGTGGTCCGCCGCTACCAGCCCGTCGCAGTGCTCCGGCGGGTCAATTTCCGCCGCTATTTTTTTCTTTTACCGACGGAATTTAATTCCGCCGGTGAATTAATGGTTACAGCGACGGAAATATCCGCCGCTATATTAATTTAATTTAATTAAATATTCATTTCAGCGGCGGAAATTTCCGTCGCTGTAATAAAAATTAATTTAATTAAATTAATTTCAATGGAAATTTCCGTCATTGTAATAAAATTTAAATTGAAATTAAATTATTTCGCGGAAAATACCGTCAGAAATTATTTAATTTTAATTTAAATTTTATTACAAACGGAATTTTCCGCCGCCGAAATCAAAAATTAAATAAAAATTAAATGATTATAGCGTCGGAAATTCCGTCGTCGAAATTAATTTAATTAAATTAATTTTTATTACAAATGACGGAAATTTCCGCCGCCGAAATTAATTTATTTAATTAATTTTTCTTTCAAAGATAATTTCCGACGGAAAATTCCGTCGCCGATTCTCCGAAATAAATTAAAAAAAATATTTTAAAATATCAAAAACCAAAATTTTTTGTACCCGATATAACATTTCAATTTCTAAAACTAAAACTATAAAAACTAAAATTCAAATACCAAATATACCAAATAAAAACTAAATACCACCGTACCAATTCGGGAGGGGGAGAGGGGGAGGGGGATAGGGGGATGGGGGGGAGAGGGGGAAGGGGGGAAGGGGGAGAGGGGGAGAGGGGTGGAGCGGGGGAGGGGGAGAGGGGTGGAGCGGGAGGGGGAGAGGCGGGAGGGGCTCCCGCGGGTACCAAATGTCTCAAATGTTTACAAACAAGTATAAATTAATACAACAATGTCTAAAAAAGTCCGCAATCAACCTCGGGGACGCCGGGAATTATCCCGGGAGTCCGGCCGAGACGAGCCATCACCGCCGCCAATTGTCTCGAGTCTCGCATGGCGTCGATCGTTCTCCTCCCCGCATCCGCGTCTCGAACCGCCAAAGCATCCGCAAGCTTTGCCCGCTCAAGCGTCTCTCCTCCTCCAACGCAGCCTCCAGAGTGTCGACCCTGATCATGAAACATGGGCCGGTCAACATTTCTCCGACTACGGCCGACGCCGACGGGCATTGCCGCCCGTAATCCCCATCCCTAACACTCGGGCTCCTCTCCTTGGATGTCCCCGAGAGGTGACCTCCCGCCAAACATCGTGCACGAAGGGGACGGGCTCGCCGAGGCGTTCCTTCGGGAACAACGGCGGCTTGATATGCAAATGAAAAATAAAACAAACAATTATAATCATATACACAATGTAAGGTACATAAATAAATTTACATATTCAAAATCAAGTCATTTAATGGTAGTTTACTTACAAAGGCAAGAGTGCATCGATCGTCAACCCATCATGAGGTTGATCGGCGCCGTAGAATTCCGAATATGGAGGCTAGCGTAAACATCCACAAAAGTGATATTCGGACCATACTCCCTTTCCTATAAATAAAATAAGCGAGATTATTACTTTGAAATTGTATATATAAATGCAACATTTAAACCGATTTAAAAGCATGCATACACTACATTTACACTAAAACTATGGATTTCATAGCATCAACATTGGCTCCCCCTAACATACGTACATAAACCTATTTAAAAGCATCCATACACTACTACATTTAAATTAACATACATACCATGCGGTCGTGATGCTCGGCGACCGTGAGCGTCCCCCGCATGCAACGCCGCCGACCCCGAGGAGCCTCGCTCTATTGGCCTTGGCCTCGTTCGGATACGCCTTCGCCGCAGCGACCCCCAATATTCGCAAAATTGAGCAAACACCTCAACGGCCATAAAAGTAGGACACAAGGGCCGCTGTCCCGCCGCGAGCCGAGCAAAGATAATAATTTCTCTTCGTGGTACCTATAAAAAATATGAATATCTTGTAAACATATAATGATGACATTATAAAATTAAAAGAGTATAATCATTGTTAATTAAACTAATTAAGGATAGATAAAAGTATTTACAAATAAAATCCTTAAACAAATGCCTTGTGAGCCTCGCCAAAGAAAACATATCTAGCCGTCGCCGCCGATGTCCTGGATCCCAATAATATTTAGCCTACAACATATAATGATAACATTACAAAACTAAAAGAGTATAATCATTATTAATTATAACATTTTAATAACAAACTAACATTTAAGTTTTAAATAAAACCATTAACACATTACCCTAAACTCATCCCACGCATCCTCCTTCCTCGCCTCTCGTGGCAATTTTTTCCGCTTGGGCCAAAAATCGGTCATTTTCCGAGACCGCCGCATTGCCCGATCTTAGTGCCGTGGTGGGGTATCCACCTACCCACCTCGCCAAGTATATTTATACAATAACATTTTAACTTAAATAATGAATTATATATAAAGCAAAAAGGAACCAACTTATATCAAATTAATGAAGAGTTACTTATCGGTCATAAAGTGCCGAGATCCTGACATATATCCTCCCCTCGAATCTACGGTAGTCCGAGTACCGGCCCTGCAGGTGGAGCTAGTACTACCGAGTGAGGGGTCAACACCATCGCTACCGGATCGGGACGGTTGCGTCCCAAGAATCAAAGTGTAAATGGGCTTGGTCCTCTTACCCCTTTCTACTAGAACTCATCTCGTACTACAAGAAAATATTAAAATATACAACTTTAACAATAGGAAACAATATATTCACAATACATCTAAAACTTTAAAGTTCTAATAATCTAAAGCATTCACAATACATATAAAACTTTAAACTATTAATAATATAAAGCATTCACAATACATATAAAACTTTAAAGTTCTAATAATCTAAAGCATTCACAATATATATAAAACGACGGATATTAAAAATAATCTAAAGCATTCACAATACATATGAAACTTTAAAGTTCTAATAATCTAAAGCATTCACAATACATATAAAACTTTAAAGTTCTAATAATCTAAAGCATTCACAATACAATTTTAAACTTTAAACTATTATTAATCTTCGTCCCCATCATCATCACCGGACTCGAATTACTACAAAACTCGAGTTCTTCATCTTCGTCTTCTGACTCGATGAATCAAACTCGGTTCCTCTTCCTCTTCCTCTTCCTCTTCCTCTTCCTCTTCCTCTTCCTCTGATTCATCAATATCAATGTGCGCGAGATGACCCGAACGAGGCGGGGAGTTGGCAAATTCACCGGTAAGATATCCTCCTCGGGTTCATCAACATTTTGAGGAATATGAGTGACATCATCTAATGGATGATTAGCCGATGAAACGTTAGGTGGCACCGGCATTTCATCCTCTTGATAGGGTGCTTCTAATGACGACTCAGTAGTTGTCGACGAGGGTAGGTTGTCAATCATGCTCCTAGCCTTGGTCATCCAAACAGCCCACAATCCGTCGGGTCGCGGACGAGGGTAGGGAGTCATGTATACCGTTGTGCTTCGAGATGCTAAGATGAAGACGTCGTCGCCATTATGTCCGGACGAGTCCTTTACATCGACGAGGTCAAATATGGCGTGCTTCTTAACACCTCGCACAAAGCATCCCGCCAATCACAATTGAACAAGACAACACCTGTTTCTACCCAAATACTCCACCTCGACTACTTCTTTCAGACGCCATAATAATCATTCCCTATAAGCTTCACACCGCTATTCCACGTCAATTTAGAGCCCCCGTAAGCTTTGGTATGAAACACATAGCCATTCACGAAATAACCGTTGTATAAATGAACGTTCAAGTACGGAGATGATGCTAAATGTCTTAACCTCGCAGCCTTGGCATCACCCTGATGTTCAAATATCTATAAGACAATATTGTAACCAATTTAATACAATTTTAAGATTGAATGTTTAAAGAAGTGTATAGAATAAATTTGAATGAAACGAAATATTTACATATTTCCTTAGCCAGCTTGGAAATTCTCTTCGTCCTAGTTGCGATGAGTTCGAGATAAATCCCGAGCTAAATCTTCAAACATTCTCGCAATAGGGTTAAACAAGGCATTTCATATGCAGTAATTAAACATGCATAATTTAATCGACGAGGCGTAAACATAACATCAATGACTTACTTGATATATTCCCAACCTCGTCGCAGCTTAAGAAGAACATACGTTTCGACCGCGGCAAACTCTTTAGCGGTTAACGTACGCGTACCAACCCGTTTGCCGAGGAACCGACTGTGGATGAAAATACGTAGATGTTTCCCTTAGACGGAAAACCACCATCGTAATTGCGGCCAACCCTAGTCAATCTCGTATCAACATCGAGGAAAATATGTTCCGACAAAGGCAACAATCTCATCTATGATAACAAATCGAAATTGAGGCCTCGACTATGGCCCTATTGCTCATCTTCCTTTTCAATTGGCCTAGATACCTAAAAGTCATTCGTAGATTAAAACATAAATAATGTTAAAGAAGGTATATTGTTAACGCTCAAATTATTTAGAAATAGAATAAATTCAATTACCTCTCAAATGGATACATCCATCTCGTATTGAACTGACCACCGACTCTAGCTTCGTATGCCAAGTGGACCAGTAAATGCTCCATAGAATCAAAGAATGAAGGAGGAAATATCTTCTCAAGTTTGCACAAAGTCACTACGATGCTCTCCTCAAGCTTTTTCATGTGATCAACACGCAGGTGGTCGATGTTAACGCTCGGAAAACTCACTTAACTCGTTAACGCCACCCGCATATTGTCGTGCAAGAGACCCCGAGAGCAATCGGAAGTAGCCTATCCAAAGAAAACGTGGCAATCGTGACTCTTCAAACCCCGCACTTTCCCCTCCTCTACATTGACACAGCTACCAATGTTAGACGCGTAACCATCTCGGGAAGCCTTAACTCCTTGAGCCATTTCAGAGGAGGAGCCTCTTTTCCTTTGTAAGCACGTATTGAGCCATCTGGCCTAACCGGTTTACCATTGACGTCGTATACCAAGTCTAAGGCCGGCCGCCTACATATTTCCTTAAGGTCCTTTCGAGCTTTTTCGTTGTCTTTAGTTGTTCTCTTGAAATCCATCAACGTGTTAAAAACATTATCGAATACATTCTTCTCAATGTGCATCACGTCAAGGTTATGTCGAATGAGATTTGTTTTCCAAGATGGCAGCCCCCAAAATATACTCCTCTTGATCCAGCATGGGTAGTCCCAAACCCTTGTATTTTGGTCTTCGAAAACTTTTTCCCCCACCGAGGATCGGGCAATCTAGATACCTCCTCATAGACCGTGTCACCACTTAAACGAATCGGGGCCTCATCATGGTCAATCTTGTTCTTTTTAAACGCATTCTTCCGGGTCCCGAATGGGTGGTCCTCCTAAGAAATTGTCTATGGCAATCGAACCAACATGGTTTTCCGTGAGTGCGTGAGCGTGAAAGACTTTGTGTCACTCATACAATACGGACAAAGCCAACTTCCCGTGGGTGCTCCAACCCGATAACATCCCATATGCAGGAAGTCATTAATCGTCCACATCAACGCAGCCTTCATGCCGAAATTCTCTCGCTTGAAAGCATCCCACGTTTCGACCCCATCCTCCCAAAGCCGCTTCAATTCGTCCATCAAAGGTCGGAGATAGACGCCAATGTTCCTCCTGTGGCTGTTTGGGCCGGGATGAATAACGACAAGAACATGTAGGGATCACTCATACACAACCAGTGGCGGAAGATTGTAGACAAAGGGCTATAACCGGCCAACAAGAGTAAGATTTTGCCCCAGACCAAACGGATTGAAACCATCAGAGCGTATGCATAACCGTATATTTCTTGCTTCGTACGCAAAGTCGTGGATAAGTCTCATCAAAGTGTTTCCATGCCTCCCCATCACCGGGATGAATCAACACACCATCTTCACGCAAACTTTCCTTATGCCAACGCATTGCCTCTCAGAGATTTAGACGCGTAGAGGCGTTGCAGCCTTGGAATCAACTGCATGTAACGCAACCGCTTATGTGGTATGTTTTTCTTGTGTTTTGAACTCCCTCCGACTTGGCTTATATCTACTTTGTCCGCAAATTGAACACTCGTCTTCTCGTGAATCTTCCTTGTAGAATAGCATGCAGCCATTCTTACACGCATCAATCTTTTCATAACATAGCCCAATCTCGCCCAACCAACTTCTTTGTCTCATAAAAGTTTGTAACCATCTTATTCTCTTTCGGCAACATCCGCTTAATTGCTTTCATGATACGATTATAAGCAGATCGGCTAATATTGCACCGCCCTTTATGTTAAGGAGCTCACCACGCTCTCCAACACACCGATCTCGCAACCTCGGATAGACCTTCTCTTTGCAGAGTCCATAGCATCAATAAATTTCTTGGCCGCAGGGTCGGGTTCTTGCCGTTGGTTCTCTCGACCAATCGAAGGAAGGACCGCCGCATCCCTAACCATATCTTCCATATTCAAAGGTGGTTCTTCATTGTCCCGAATAATAGGTTCGGGTTCGGGAGGTACATGAATATTCTCGGGGATTATTCGCAACATTTGTGCGCAATCTCACCACCATGACGGTCCACCGTTTGTACCCAACTTCAAACCCGTTACGCAAAAGATGTTTCGAGTCTCGATCAAGCTTAGATACTTGACATTACAACACTTGTCGCATGGACACCTAATCTTACCATCCTTATCCATGTGACCGGTTTTATTTAATTGAGCAAATTCAACAAACCCCTTCAACCCTCTATAAAACTCAGGATTGATACCGCGTTGATTCGGCAACTTCCGCTTATACATCCAACTACGATCATCGTTACCGTACATCACTCCCGCATTGCAATCCATATATTATACGTACACTCAATTTAATCGACGGATGAAACAAAATCGGGATGTTAATAATTATTGGATTTCATAATATATTAACAGCTTAGAAGTAATTAACGTATTATCATTCCCTAAATTTGAATTACAAACTTAAAAGCAAACACAGATCTTCTTAAAATAAATATAAAGCTTCTAACTCATATTTAACAATATATTAACAGTCTTCTTAAAGTGTCTAGGAACTCGTTCCCGCCTCCCGAACTCGAATCTCTACTCTTCCTCCGCCTCGGTCCCCGGGAGGTCTTTGGTCTAGGTATGTTGAAAAAGCCACCGAACCTCGTCCCGGCTCGTATCGTGTGAGCCGGTGGATATATCACCGTAGCTCTCGCACGCTTCTTTCCTCGCCTCAAGGCCTCCCCGCGAGCTATCACTGGATCATTTCTCAAAGCAGCCTCTCCGAATCTCCCGTCTCTCATAATCTCGCCGCAATGTCGCCAGTGATTTCATCGTGGTTGCTCTTGGCCTCCATGCCTCTTAATGTCCTACTGAAGAATAGTCTCGCCCCAAAACACTCTCTGCCGAGCCTCTATCATCACCGTACAGACCTTGCCGCTCCTCGTACCATGTCGATACTCAGGTCGAAATGTGCTACCTCTAGTATGACTGAGTAGTGGTCGTATCGAAGAAAGCCCTCTAGAAATGCTCGCCAAAGAAATGTGTAGTCTCGAGGCTCACCATAATCATCGGCATTGTATTAGTCGTCAATCGCTTCTCAAAGTCCGAATGGTCTCGTCGCGGTATCCGTACTGTCTCGCTCACTAGAGATGGAATGCAAAAGGATGATACATGTAGTCCCTAAGTCGGACAATAATCGACCCGTCCCGAATATCTCTCATAGTCTCGCAATCCCCATGCCTAATCCAATAGTTCGTTTGCGGTCTCATATCGGGCCAAGGCCAACCTCCTATGCCAACTCTCGCAGCGGCATCCCTCAATATCCTCGCGCCGTCCGGCCACCCAAGGTAATGCCGTCGCCCTCCGGCAAAGGGCGAGATCAAGCGAAATCTCTCATACACCCACAATGATAGTAACTGGGCCGCTCGAACCTACGTACTGATCCTCCGCTAATCTATCAATGCCGTGGTATGTCTCCGCTAGCAACAGCTTGAATGATGTCCATCGCTCCCCGACTGCATTGAATATGCCGATGTCAACTCCTCGATCACCTCTCGCCCGCCCGATGATCTCTAACAGCCGTAGCCGGACACACTCCGATGTAGCCGCGTAAGTAGTGCGTGCATGTAATGAGCAACATGAATATATCTAAGGAAGTGGATAGATCAAACAAATCCGGGCCGGTCCGACTCAATCTCGGCTATATGAGTCAAGTCTATGAATCTATCGTCAACGACAATGCCCGATACCCAGCCTCGCCGATAATCCCAAGAATTCGTATAGTTGCTCCGTAATCGATCGTCCTGTCTCGAGGAAATGCCACAGCCTCGACTCACCCACACCCGCCGCTGCTCGAAAATCCTCCATCGTTGGCACCCGCATCGTTGTACGATAGGGTGAACACATGTCGCTCCGAATCCCAAAAGCACGGCGCCCCTGAGTGCATCCCAATCAATCTTCCAATCTTTTAGAGACCAGATGCATGGCATGCTATACCTCCCGTCAATAAGTTTCCTGTTGTTTTTGGTGAAAGCGCGTGAGTTCAAGAATGTCTTGTTGAAATTGAAACTCGCGGGAAACAATTTCTCCATTGTAATGCTCCATGCCGCCTTAAATTGGGGCCGCCGGGACTTTTTACCTATTAATATTGTGAATAATTGTATCAACAAATCTTGAGCTCTAGTTCAAACTAAACTAAAGGATAATGGTGTCCCTACCTAACCACCTACTCGTCCTTAAGTGCATGTTTGATAAACCTATCCCATCCCGAAATGCGTGATTACTATTGTGAATAATTTTAAATATTAATATTTAATTCTTGTTGTAAAATATATAATTTTACAACGATGAATTAAATTAACATTTATAAACAAGATGAGAGTCGTTATCATCCACAACTATCAAAACCCTATCTCAGCTTAGAACAAGAAAGATAGAGCAAATAGTTTGTCAGCTTGAGCAAAGGATTTTCTCGTTTAATATAGTTTTTCAGCCATCGTTCTCCTTCTCTAAGAATTCAAAGATCACAGCCTGATAGCTGCTTATTTTCATCATCGGTGATATGTCACAGTAAAAACAAGGCAACAAAGATAACACCGCCGAAGAGAAAATGAATCTTTCCTCCAATTTTTCACCTTCACCTTCCATTTACCCAAGATCTGACAGGCATCTTCTCATGAGCTCGGCCGGCGTGGTAGCCGCTCAATCTCACGGCTGCACATGCGAAGCAACCGTGAGATTGAGGGCAACACCGCCAACTTTCAAGCTCATGAGAAAGATTCTCGCAATCAGATCTCGAGTAAATGGAAGGTGGAGATTAAAAAAATTGGAGGAAAGTTTTGTTTTCTCTTCACTGGTGTTATACTGTTACCTTGTTTTTACTTGTGACCGTATAACACCAGTAAAGAGTAAAACAGACACTGACAAGAACATGGCCGTGATGTTTGAGATCCTTAGAGAGAAGAGGACAAATAAACCGGAAAACTCTTATTAAAACGTAAAATCCTTTGCTTCAAACCGACAAGAACTTATTTGCTCTATATTTCTTGATCAAAGATGGACGGATTTTGATAGTCATGGGTGAGAAAGGCTCTCATCTTATTTATATTTTAAGATGTTAACCACCAACCACAATACCCTAAGGTGCATCTAGGGTGCCAGGATTGATATCGTGCGCTCAAACGTAGCGATATTACATCACCGTTCGCGATGCCGTCAATCGCCCCAAAATGGGATCTAGAACCATACTAAGGTAGTGTGCGGTTCAATATGTTACATTATTGATACATTCACCCCCTTCCTCCCCTTGACTTTAAAAGACTTGAAAATTAGATATTTAGTAACTTATCTAATTGTTGCATATGTAACATGTTATGTTTATTAAATATGTAACATGTTATATTTACTAAATATAACATGTTACACCAAAGGAAAATATCAAGTCTATTGCACAAGCATTTGGCCCAAAGATTGAAACTTTAAAAGTAGATTTACTATTATAATTAATCAAAACAAGAAAATCCCCAACCGCAGCTTTTGTATCTTCTACAAACCGAAGTTGGGGATTTTCTTGTTTTCTCGATTAATTGCTAAATCTACTTTCAAAGTTTCAATCTTTGGACCTAATGCTTGTGCAAAAACTTGAGATTTTCCACTCCAAAGATAACCCCATGGTAGTGGTTGTACGTGATAGTAGTGGGGTGGAAAATATCAAGTTTGCACAAGCATTTGGCCCAAAGATTGAAACTTTGAAAGTAGATTTATTATTATAATAATTAATCAAAGTTTCAATCTTTGGACCTAACGCTTGTGCAAAAACTTGAGATTTTCCACTCCAAAGATAACCCCACGGTAGTGGTTGTACGTGATAGTAGTGGTGGTGGAAAATATCAAGTTTGCACAAGCATTTGGCCCAAAGATTGAAACTTTGAAAGTAGATTTATTATTATAATAATTAATCAAAGTTTCAATCTTTGGACCTAACGCTTGTGCAAAAATGATATTTATATATATACATATATGTATATTTTTATTTTAATTTTTATTAAATATAACATGTTACATATTTGATTATGAGTACGGTTATTTATCGTTTTCTTTATAGTGGCATATGTTTTCTTCTATTCGTTAATATTACTAAATATGTAACAAACTAGGATACATAAACCGTATCCTAATTTGTTTCATATAAGGTGCATCTAGGGTGCCAGGATTGATTTCTGTGCGCTCAAACGTAGGCGACATAATCACCGTCCGCGATGCCGTCAATCGCCCCAAAATGAGATCTAGAACTAGATGTTCCTAAATTATTTCATCCACAGCTTTTCTAACTTATTTGTTTGTAATCGAATATTACGTTTTTAAATTAATTATTACCACCATTTAGATTACGCATTATTCGTTTTTTCTTTAGCTCTTTATCAATTATTTTTGTGATTTTCATAGATACTCTTTATTCTCGCTTATGGTTCTCAAAGCACATTTTATGATTTCGTGTACTACACCTTAAATGTTGGTTTACTTATTTACGCGACACGTATATACGTAAACCGTATCCTAGTTTGTTTCATATAAATGGATTTACAAAAATTTTAAAAATGTCTTTGACTTCGTATGCTTTTCCTTTAATGCCCTAATATGTATCCCGTATTGGTTTCTCTACCTCATCAAAAAAAAAAAAAAAATTGATAAGAAAAGAAGTGTATATATTATCTCTACCTCAACAATTAAAATCTAACTCGTCAATCACAAACTAAGTTCCCTTATAACACGGATGTTGGGAAAGTTAGGAAGAAATCCCCTCATAAGTCTTAACCAAACCATGAACAACTCTATTTCGTACAAAACTTTCAACTAACCAAAATTTTTGGTATACCAACCTTCGGTATAACGAAAGTTTGGTACGGTACTACCGCATGCATTATGCATTTTGGTTGGTACACGGTATACAAATATGAGTTTGGTTTGTGTACCGTGTACCGAGTATATTTTTATAAAAGCATATCATAAAGCCCTTACCTTTATCGCTTAGGTCATTTAAGACTCCCTTACCTAGTACGAATATTGTACCAGCCTTTATAATCATAGAGGAACCAATTCCATACTAAGTTGCTATGTTTACACACTTGCAACTTAATACTAAACTCGCCTCCCGCCAAGCCTTCACAATAGCATGACATATACTTAACAATATAGAGTACAATAATCCAATCATATGGTATTTATACTCTTACTCAACAAAATAAACAAGGCTACAATTATTTCACTCCCTATATGAATCAATAACTATATAGAGGTACCCCACGTAGAGGTGCAATATATTAGGCACTATAGAGCAAATAACCCTAAATAGGTCATCACGTAGGGGTACAATAATATATAAGTAGCCCTACGCCATCACAATACAACATTAAACACTTTCCCTTTAGGGTTCAAGTTCAAAACCAAGTTTTATAACATTTGGTTCAAGTTTTATAACCGCCTCTCAAGCATTTTTGAGACATTATTTATGGACCTTATCAATATCCTTTTGGCCCAATTCAAACTCCATTATATAGTACTAAAGTTTTACTAAATACAGGATCAAAAAGTGTTCAAATCCGAGTTGTTTAGCCTAGGTTCCCAATGCCTCAAACATGGACCAAGGCTGCAGATTGAAATAATACAAGTGCCGAAACCGCCTTCTAAGCAACTTTGGATCAATATTTAAAGCTCTTGCAAACACCTCTTTGGACTAATCCAAGTTCTACCATGTTGTACTAAACTTGTACTAAAAGCCTAGTTAAAGAGTTATTAAATCTATACTCATTAACCTAGGTTAAACAGCCTTGCCGAGTTGCTCACTCAAGGCAGATTTTTTCCTTCACTTACCGCAAAGCCATTTGCAGCAGCTTGAACTACCCGTTTTGGGACTCTATAACCTCCCTATAGCACCAATAATATGTATAAAACATGTTTAAAAACAATTATAACCAAATCCACACCAAGAATTCAAGCCATGGCATGGAAATTGTCAAGCTCTAACCAACCCAATTGCTTTTCTATTTGCAAACCCCACTGATGTTTCAAAACGTCATTTAAAAAAAAAAAAAAAAAAAAACAGAAAATTAATACAAAATTACAACTTCATGGAACACACGCATACACACACGTAAACACTCACGTACACCCAAAATTCATGGTTGAGTACAGAGAAGAGAGAGAAACACGGTGAGAAATCGAAACCAACTAAAATTCACAACAAATTAACACCCTATCCTCGAATTAGAACTACTTATTTGAAAGAAATCGAAACATTTACCTTGATTTGATTAGAGCAAGAGAGAGAAACACGGTGGAGAGGCGGCGGACGGATCCAGACGGCGTGAGAGCTCGAGCGGACGGTGAGGCGACGGCGATGAGGCGACGGCGGTGAGGCGACGGCGATGAGGAGACGGCCGGCGGCGCGAGCTTCTTCTTCTAGGCCGGGCCGCTTCGTCTTCAAGGTCGGGTCACAGAGAGAGATGAGAGATAGCGGGAAGAGAGAGAGGGAAATATTTGGCGTAATTGATTTCGAGAAATAAACCGTGTATTTATAATTTCACCAATGACGGAATATTCCGCCGCTAAATATTAATTATAGCGGCGGAAATTAAATTCCGACGCTATAATTAATATTTAGCGGCGGAATATTCCGTCGCCGATAAATCCGACGCTAAACGATACGTACGCTCACCTCGGATCGATGACATGGCACTCCCACCGACTGCACTTCCGCCGCCGATTTAATCAATGACGGAAATTTCCGCCGCTATAATAATAATAATTATAATAATAATAATAATAATAATAATAATAATAATAATAATAATAATAATAATAATAATAATAATAATAATAATAATAATAATAATAATAATAATAATAATAATAATAATAATAATAATAATAATAATAATAATAATAATAATAATAATAATAATAATAATAATAATAATAATAATAATAATAATAATAATAATAATAATAATAATAATAATAATAATAATAATAATAATAATAATAATAATAATAATAATAATAATAATAATAATAATAATAATAATAATAATAATAATAATAATAATAATAATAATAATAATAATAATAATAATAATAATAATAATAATAATAATAATAATAATAATAATAATAATAATAATAATAATAATAATAATAATAATAATAATAATAATAATAATAATAATAATAATAATAATAATAATAATAATAATAATAATAATAATAATAATAATAATAATAATAATAATAATAATAATAATAATAATAATAATAATAATAATAATAATAATAATAATAATAATAATAATAATAATAATAATAATAATAATAATAATAATAATAATAATAATAATAATAATAATAATAATAATAATAATAATAATAATAATAATAATAATAATAATAATAATAATAATAATAATAATAATAATAATAATAATAATTATTATTATTATTATTATTATTATTATTATTATTATTATTATTATTATTATTATTATTATTATTATTATTATTATTATTATTATTATTATTATTATTATTATTATTATTATTATTATTATTATTATTATTATTATTATTATTATTATTATTATTATTATTATTATTATTATTATTATTATTATTATTATTATTATTATTATTATTATTATTATTATTATTATTATTATTATTATTATTATTATTATTAATATACGCCTATAATTTCCCTATACCCTATGCCCTATACCCTATACCCTATGCCCTATACCCTATACCCTACCCTATACCCTACGCCCTATGCCCTATGCCCTATGCCCTACGCCCTACGCCCTACCCTACGCCCTACGCCCTATGCCCTACGCCCTATACCCTATACCCTATACCCTATACCCTACTATGCCCTATACCCTATACCCTACGCCCTATGCCCTACGCCCTATACCCTATGCCCTACGCCTATACCCTATGCCCTATGCCCTATGCCCTATGCCCTATACCCTATACCCTATACCCTATACCCTATACCCTATACCCTATACCCTATACCCTATACCCTATACCCTATACCCTATACCCTATACCCTATACCCTATACCCTATACCCTATACCCTATACCCCTATACCCTATACCCTATGCCCTATACCCTATACCCTATGCCCTATACCCTATACCCTATACCCTATACCCTATACCCTATACCCTATACCCTATACCCTATGCCCTATACCCTATGCCCTATACCCTATGCCCTATGCCCTATACCCTATGCCCTATACCCTATGCCCTATACCCTATGCCCTATACCCTATGCCCTATACCCTATGCCCTATACCCTATGCCCTATACCCTATACCCTATACCCTATACCCTATACCCTATACCCTATACCCTATACCCTATGCCCTATACCCTATACCCTATACCCCTATACCCTATACCCTATGCCCTACGCCCTACGCCTATACCCTATGCCCTATACCCTATGCCCTATACCCTACGCCCTATACCCTATACCCTATACCCTATACCCTATACCCTATACCCTATACCCTATACTCCCTATACTTATACCCTATACCCTATGCGCCCTTAGGGTTTAGTGGTTTAGGTTTGTGTGGTTTAGGGTTTAGTGGTTTAGACAACACACTGGAGATTATTGTCTCATAAGTCATAACTAATTAAGATATCCGTAAAATAAAGACCCACATCATTACCGCCGAGCACACCGCACTCTCGGCCCCCACCACCGCGCATGTCATCATCTACATCGTAAGCTTCAATGTTGACATCGTGAAGGGTTGTCTCCTCGCACTCATCAAGCTCCATATCTCGTCTTCTCGCGATGAAGGCTTAGGAGGCAAAGACACCCTCTAGGGCCTCGCATTGCTCTAAGTCAAGGAATCTGGGAAGTCGACCGAGAAATGGATGTATAATTTGCCCTCATGAATGGTCTGCACATTGGCATCCCTTCGTCATTTATTGCCTTGAATTGATCTCGCTTAACAACTTCTCCAGGTTGGGATTTGATGAGGAGCCGCCTGTTATCTAGATGAGTCAAGATAAATTGGAAGCCACATAATGCCTCGCAAGTGGTCAACGCGTGCTCAACAAATATGTCATCACCCTTTCGCTTGAACTTTGGGTGCTCTTTCTATTGTAGTACAAAGACTATGTCTCCAAGAAGAGTGTCGTGGCATAGGGTGTATAGGGTATGTGGTTTGTGGTTTAGGGTTTAGGGTTTAGGGTTTAGGGGTTGTGGTTAGGTTGTGGTTTAGGGGTTAGTGGTTTGTGGTTTAGGGTTTAGTGGTTTATGGTTTAGTGGTTTAGGTTGGGGGTTAGGGGATATAAGAATTGCAAGGGTTCTTGTAGCTATTCCCAAATTGGTAAATTGCATACAATTTTAAAATTTTTATCCAAAATAAAACAAAAACAAGATTAGTCCAAAATTAGGAAACTAACCAACTATTAGACAACACTGGAGATTATTGTCTCATAAGTCGAACCCGTATTCGGACCTGCACAGAAGGGAGAGAATTGAAATGTGGAATTACTCGAAATTAAAGATGAAATAGCACTGTGGTAAGAGCGGCTCGATATTTGTTTTTTTCAAATTCAATTGCCGGAGAGAGATAGAGAGAGAGAGGATGGGAGTGAGGGATTTAGAGGCTAGGTGTCCGATTAATTTGGTTTGAAAGTTTGAATTGGATTATCTCGCTTGTTGTTCGTTCGGAAATTTTGAAATTTTAAATGAGCGCCAAGTAAGAGTGTCGAGCTTCATCGGCTTCTCCCGGGAATGTAATTTTCTCGTCCATTTTGCATACCCTTCTCCACAACCACTTCCAAGACCTTCTTCTCCCGTACAACCATTTCGCCCTTGCATTGTGGGCGCGGTCTTTCTCCGGAAATTTTGAATTTTTTTATTAAACACCGACGGAATATTTCCGTCGCCGATAAATAAAAAATTATTAAATTATCGCCGGCGGAAATATTCCGTCGGTGTTTATTAAAAAAAAAACCATTTAATTTCACCGTCGGAAATATTCCGTCGGTGTAATATTTCGAAAAGAAAAATAAAAAATATTTTAATTTCGTCGGAATATTTCCGACGCCGATAATTAAAAAAATAAAAATGATATATTTTCACCGGCGGAATAATTCCGTCGCTGTTAAAGATTTAGCGGCGGAATATTCCGTCGGTAAATCAACCGCCAAATTAGCGGCGGAAATAAACGAATATTCGAGGAATATTCTTTTTAGCGGCGGAATTTAGCGGCGGAATTAAATTCCGTCGCTAAATTTGACACCAAAATAATTCCGACGCTAAATACTATATTCCGTCGCTAAATAGCGACGGAATCTGTCCGTCGCTGTTATTTCCGTCGCTAAATGACCTGTTTCTGGTAGTGAAATGTCATAATTAAATCTCATATGGTCACTTCATTTAGTCCCTAGACTTGAGATTATCATGACCTTACATATGATGAAAGTCATGTTTGATTTTAGTCAAACGATATCTTAACACGATATTTATAAAGGCTATCTTTGGCATGATCGAATTCATGATGGGAAGGATGATAAGTCAAGAAGGAATTTGTCCCTCGAAAGAGAGATGTTTTGCTTGGGCCCCTCGATGAGTGATAATGATGAAAGAGTGTGGCCACACCCCAATATGATTGGACTATCATTATACTCAAGATCGAGAAAGCATTGAACAAATACAAGTTGACGAGGACCATGACTTGTGTTCAATATAACATCGTGAGACAAAGGGAGAAATGGAAGTGTACCATTGGAAACGTGAACTCTTACGTTGTATTATTTGGGTAGACATAATGGCTTGCTAGAGTCCGCTTATGTCTTATGAGGTCGATATGATCGAGCTCATTGCCAACATAATATAATCCTATTGGGTCACACACAACTAGAATGAATTGGTTAAACCAAAGGACGAATGATTGAGATTCCAGCATATGGCTTTGCTTGGTCGTGTGACTAATCTTGCCATATGGCGTTCTGGGTCGTGCGACGCAACAAGCCCATGGGCTGCTTGTGGTCGTGCGACACATTAAGGCCTGAGGCGTATACAGAGCAGTTTCCTAATTCGATTAGGAAACTAATACCTATACTAATGTAGTATAAATATTAAGTCTGTAAACCCTAGGAGTTAGACGAATTTTCTCAAGAAAATCACAATAAAAGTTCTCTCAATATTCTTCCTAATGTTTAAGAATCTAGCAATTCTCAAGAACTGTTCTTGGTTCATTCTAACGTGTGGATACTACTAGAGGGTCTTGGCTCGTATGACGATCAAGGCTTAGAGTTCTATTGTTCAAAGCAATCTGAAGGTTCAAAGGTTTTGAAGATCGAAGATTGTGAATCAAAATCACACCGATAAATTGTTCGATAGCTCAAGACCGGAAAGCAATCGGTAAATTCTATCTCATAGGAATTCAATTTAATCGTATAGAACGGATCTTAGGGCTTGGGTTTTGTGTTATTTAGATGCTTATTCCGCTACGCATGGACCCATAAAACCCAACAGATTTGAGAAAAAAAAACAAAGACAAAAGAAGTGTGACCCTGTTTTTTACCTGGATCATTGTTGGGAATGTATCCAGTTGGGTATTACTCTTTTAGCACTTTAATTTTACTGAGGGGTGGTGTATGGGGAAGGAGAGTTGACTCGTGCTCTTCCTCAAATGAAGTATCTGTGGAGCTTGCTTCCGTTCACGGGGTTAACGAAAGGATTCCCGTCCAAATCTGCAAACTTCATGGCTCATCCGGAGAAGATTATTTGTACCACTAACGGTCCTATCCAGGTAGGCTCCCACTTTCCGAGGGGATTGGTCTACGTAGGAGGCTTTTCCTTTAGCACCAATTCGCCTTCTCTGATGTCTCGGATCTTGACTTTCTTATCAAATGCTCGGGCCATTCTGCCTTGGTAGGCTCGAGTGTGTTCCATGGCTTTCAATCTGCGCTCGTCGAGTAGAGCAAGTTCGTCGTGACGGCTCTGTAGCCATTCGACTTCATTGATTCCGTTTTCCAAGAGGACTCGGAGGGATGGAATTTCCAATTCCACTGGTAACATTGCTTCCATTCCGTAGGTAAGTGCGAATGGAGTCTCCCCTGTGGCTGTTCTGACTGATGTTCTGTATCCCCAGAGGGCTAGATGTAGCTTTTCGGGCCAGTCCCGTCCTCTGACGGTCATCTTTCTGATTATCATTGTAAGAGTCTTGTTTGCTACCTCTACTTCACCATTAGTTTGTGGTCTGTAGAGAGAAGACTTGTGGCGTGTAACTCTGAATTCGGTCAGCAGTTGGTCACAATCTCCTTCGAAGTGGGTCCCATTGTCGGATATGATCTCGTTGGGCACTCTGTATCGGCACATGATGTTCTCTTTGATGAACTCGACCACCTTCTTAGAATGTACGATCTGGCTTCTACCCATTTGGTGAAGTAGTCGACTGCGACTAGTATGAACTCGTGACCATTGCTCCCTGGTGGAGTGATTTTGCCGATGACGTCGATTCCCCATGTGGCGAAAGGCCATGGCGTAGTCATGCTATAGAGTTCATAAGGAGGGATATGATTGAGGTTGGAGAACTGTTGACATTTGTCGCAGCTTCTGACGAACTGGATGTAGTCTGTTTCCATTGATATCCAATATTATCCCATACGAAGGATGATCTGTGTCAATGCTCGGGCATTCATGTGTGGACCGCAGGTTGCGTTGTGAACTTCATTCATTAGCTCGCTGGCTTTTTCTTTATTTACGCACGGAAGGAGTGGCCCTTGGTGGCGCTTCTTGTACAACATACACCCCAGAATGACGAAATGGGATGCCAGGCATTTTAATGCCATCATGTTTTTGGCTTTGATCCCTTCTTTGTATTTTCCATCTTCATTTGTGAAGGAAGCTTCTCCATTTTGGAGGTACTGGTAGATTTGATTGTACCAGGGTTCGTCGATCGTTTCATTTTTTATTTCGATCTCGCAGCAATAAGCGGGTGTTTCCCGTCTGCCTATTCTGAGGGGTTTTACTGATTTCCCATCAGGAATTTCGACAAGAGATGCGAGGGTAGCCAGGGCATCTGCGAAGCGGTTCCTGTCTCTTGGCAAGTAATGAAAAGAGATATCCTTGAACTAAGCAATGAGCTCCTCCATGTACGTGTGGTATTTCTGGAGGCCAGAATCTATCGTCTTCCATTTGTTGGACACTTGATTGATGATCAATGCTGAGTCTCCGTATACTTTCAGTTCTGAGATGTTGCGCTCGAGAGCAGCTTCTAGACCGGCTGCGCAGGCTTCATACTCTGCGGCATTGTTGGTTATTTCAAAATTTAGTTTGATGAATATGGGAGTGTGCTCGTCCTTGGGATCGACAAGGAGCATTCCAATACCATTTCCCTTCTTGTTGGCTGCCTCATCGAAGAAGAGTTTCCAGCGGTTTGCGCTGTCAAGTGAAAAGATTCCGTCATCCGAAAACTGCGGATCAGGACCCTTGGGTTCACTGCTTGGGAAGTCTGCCAGCTGATCTGCCATTACTCTGCCCATTGTTGATTTTCTGACCATGTACTTGATGTCAAACTCAGCCAGGACAAATGACCACTTGGCTAGTCTCATTGACAGGGATGGCTTGTCAAAGAGATATCGGGCTGGGTCCATCTTGGAGACCAGGAGCACTGAATATGACTGCATGTAGTGTTTCAGTTTCCCAACTACCCATACCAAGGCGGTACAAGTTTTCTCTAATGCTGAGTAGCTGAGTTCACTTCCCTGAAGCTTCCGGCTTACGAAGTAGATTGCATGCTCAACTTTGGAATCTTTCTGTTCTTGTGCCAGCATTGCTCCGATTGACGTGTCTATTACTGTCAAGTACAAAAGGAGTGGCTTGTCTTCATGTCGATGATGGCCTTGATTTTCTTGGGATCAGCTTCGATACCTCTTTCTGTAACCATGTACCCCAGTACTTTGCCTCGCTTGACGTCGAAGGTGCACTTCGCAGGGTTCAATCTCATGGAGTGCTTTCTGAGTCTGTTGAAGAACTTTCTTAGATCTGTCATGTGCTGCATGTCTGATCCTCTAGAGTAGATGATCATGTCATCGACATACACTTCAATTTCCTTGTGAATCATGTCATGGAAGAGGGCTGTTGCAGCCCGCTGGTAAGTAGCCCCAGCGTTCTTCAAACCGAACGGCATGACCGTGTAACAGTATATCCCCCACGGAGTGGTGAAAGCAGTCTTGGCTTGATCTTCCTCGGACATCTTGATCTGATTGTATCTGGCAAACCCATCCACGAAGGACTTTACCTCGAAATTTTCCGTGGTGTTGACTAGCATGTCGATGTTGGGCAGTGGGAAATCATCTTTAGGGCTGGCCTTATTGAGATCTCGGAAATCCACACAGCATCTGACCTTTCCATTGGCCTTGGTGACCGTCACGATGTTGGAGAGCCAGGTCGGGTACTCAATCACTCTGATGAAACCAACTCGGAACATTTTCTCAATTTCTTCTTTCACTTGCAAGGACCACTCCGGCTTGATCTTGCGCAATTTCTGTTTGACAGGCTTGGATTCTGGATCCAGGGGAATTCTGTGCTCCACGATTGAGGGATCGAGTCCTGGCATGTCCTGATATGACCAGGCAAACACGTCAACATACTCCTTGAGGAGATTTATCAGGACTTCTTTTTCTGCATCAGCGAAGAAACTGCCCATTGTGTCTCTATAGGCTCTTGCACTGACCCCAGGTTCACTTTGGTCATAACCTCTTCGGTAGCTTGGGCCCGATTGTCCTCTTGGTCTACTACACGCTTGAGAACTTCTTTAATGTATTGTTCATTTAATGTGTCTGCTTCTTTATCAAGTGGTTCGTTATTAACGTCTTTTAAGTTGTTTGTTAACTTATCAGTTGTTAAAGTGGCAATGAGGGGATACTCCGAAAGGTCATACTTTTCATTAAACGCGAACGGGAATACATGGTTGGCTACATTATCATAGTCCTCCGGCGTAAGGCCGTTGGACGACTCAGAGGACTGGACTTTAACAAGGACTATCTCAGAGGGTTCGAGACCGGGTTTAGGGAGATGTGGGTGCAGGCCCAGCTTGTCTTCCATTTCTGCCTGGCTTGCCCTTGGTCTGGTGAAAGTTACCCAGTTCTTCAGTGGCATTGCTGGATGCTTGATGAGGGTTCAGGGGTCGAGAGGCTTGGCTTCTGCTGTCCCAATCATGGCAATCATGCTGTTTTCGGAGCCTAGGTCAATCAGGTTTGGCACCTCCATGACTTCTTCAAAAAGACTCTGTAGAACTGGTCCACCGAGAGTGTCTTCTATGAATATTGGTTCCTTCTGCTTTGGAGTTACTGTCTCGAATGTGGCCTCGGCAGCTGACCCGAACAGTCTGTTTCGCGTGAAGAGTGTCTCGAGGTTCTCTTCTATGTCTAGGATTCCTTTGAATGTGTACTCGTGCTGGACTGTGGTGGCAATTGGTCCAGGTAGAGTTGTGATGTCGAGGAACGCTCCCCTTATCGGATTAGCCTTGAGTCCTCTGAAACGCTTGAGGTCCCGTTCTAGCTTTTCCATTCTTTTTGTAGTCTCTGTGCTGGCTATCCCTGCTTCTTTCTCATCTTCATCAGTTCCACTGTCGGTCCCCTCAGTTCTGCTGTTGGTTCCGCTGTCGGTCCCCTCAGTTCTGCTGTCGGTTCCCTTGTCGGTCCCCTCAGTTCTGCTGTCGGTTCCCTTGGTGAAGTAATGAGCGAGGTCGAAACTGTAAGGCCGGAGGTTGGGTGTGCCGTTGGAGGTTCCCCTTCGGCGGGCTGCTGCCTTGGTGCGGGCGAGCCTTTTGTTTTCCCTGATGTCAGCTGGTGTTGGCACATAACCGAGCCCCTGGACCGTGGTGTGGTCCTTGACTTCAATGACTTGGTGTTGGCCTTGTAACCTTTTTCCGAGCACCAGTCCTGGGATGAAGTTCATGAGTTTCATCATCTTCATGGTGGGAGGAATTTTGTCATGAAACAGTGGAAGGTCCACGTTGCATATTTGTATCTTGGATGTCTCCAGAGTGAATCCAGTTAATGCCATATCGTCATCATGCTTGATCTCTAACACTGGAATGCCGTTGGTGTTGGTCCCTTCCCCTCGATGGTGACACTGTCGCCGTAGACTGTGGTTAGCTCATTGCCTTACATGAACTTGATACACTGGTGAAGGGTGGATGCCACGCCATTCATTTGATGCAGCCAGGGTCGCCCCAAGATGGCTGTGAAAGTGATAGGAATGTCCAACTCTTGGAATTCGTTGGGGATCATCCGCTTGCCGAACCAGATATTTAGAGTAGCAACCCCGAGAACTGTACGGGAAGTAGAGTCATAGGCCTTGACAGTGTGGACTGAAGGCTTCAGATCGGTGGGCTTGATGTCAAGCAGGTCCATCATCTTGGCGGGCAAGACATTCATTCCGGAACCTCCGTCTACCAACACACGGGGAAGGCGACGCTCGTCCAGCTGGACTGTGATGTAGAGCGGCTCATTGCGATCAGCCCCAAATTTTGGCAGGTCCAAATCTGTGAAGGTGATAATGTTGCCGTAGTGGATGTTGTCGATCATCTGAATTACTTCATCTAGGGTTGCGTCTACGGGGACCATGGTGCGGGCCAGACTTTCCTCTAGCTTGAGCTTGTGAGGGTATGAAGATGTGAGCAGGGACCAAAGGGAAATGTTCGTCTGGGTCTGCTTGAGCTGAGTGAGGATTGGGTCCTCTTTCATGGAACTTGTGTCTTTGGGCAGGCCGGGTTGCGGTTCTGGCTCCGTCGGCTTTTTGGTGGCCTTAGGTGGTAATGCATGGATTTGACCCGATCGGGTCAGGACGCTGATATCAGGCTTGGTCCCTTCTGAACAGGTCGCTCTGAGCTGAGCCATAGTCAGAGGAGGATTCCTCAAAGCATAGGGCCATATGTCTTCTCTCAATTCATTGACTGTAGATGCATTCCCGGGGGCTTCGGCAGCTTTCCGGATTCTGTCCCAGGATACTGGCTTGGGTGCCTCCGTGGGGAGGTAGTTTATGGATTGCCGCAGCTGTTCTAACGTCATTGCGCAACAGTGGTTGCAGAACTGAACTGTGCGATGCTGACCCTCCGGGGGAGTTTAGAGAGTTCTTGGTTCATGCGAACTGTCTCCTTGATCTCTTCACGGTATACCGCGCTCCTTTCCTTCTTGCTGAGCATGCTCAGGGCATTCTAGAGTTGGGTTTGGCGATATTCATGGTTTACTAATTTTCCTCCACTCTTGGCCCAGATCAACTTTCTTGCAGGGGAGCCTGCGTCGAGAGTTAGCGCCTGCGTTTCTTCCCATGTGAGAATAGCCAGTGCTTCCTTGAACTGTTTGCGGCAGTCTAGATAAACCTCCATCGGGGAGAGCTTTCCCTATTTCTTTATCTGAGTGGCGGGTATGTCGGAAGGTGAATACATGGCTTCCCGAACATCTGCTCATGTAACTGGCTGCTGTCCCAGCTGATCGTTTCTGTAAACGAATGCCGCAGTCTGTGGAATCTCCCTGAGTAGTTGCTGGAGATGTATTTCCATCTTTCTTTTATTTTTTAATAGACCTTCTTCCCTCAGTTGGCCTTTTAGTTTGAGAGCGGAAATGATCCATCCCCATCCTCCCAGGACCCTTGGGATTACGGTTTTGTTGACTTCATGCCCGGCTTGGAAGAGAATGGTTTCATCATCTTCGTCGTCGCTTTCACAGAGGACTAGCTTTTCTCGGGAAGATAAGCGCTGGTACCCTTCCTGCTGCCTGGCTAGGTACTCCTTGTACTGTGCCGTTCCATCTCCTAGGTCGTTGGGACCGTTGACCGCCCTCCCTTGCCAGAGGGGGTTGGATGAGAAAAGACGGTAGTCCAGGAAGTTACCGTGAGCAAAACCCTTGAGGTCGAACTGATCTAGAGTGGCCTCTAGCTTTCTGTCTGAAGCTGCTTGTGACACTTTAAGGGCTTGGTCCCTGTAGGTCTTCTGAGCTTGGTTTTCATCCCAGAGACGGTTCTCTTGAGCAGGTAGTTCCATGAGGGCCTTCCTTGCGAGAGCTAAACAGTCTCCGTAGGTGCGCGCCGTCTGACTAGTGTCCAGAACTTTGATCACATCCAAATCTCCAAATGGCGAGAACACTTGGATTATGTTGACGAAGGAAGTGGGGCTGGGACATTCCATGCGACCTTCCTTGATCTCGGTTACCAAGAAGTTCGCCCATATCTGTTTGATTGAACCCACGGGGGTGTTGAATTCTGCGATGTTGATAGTCTCGTGATCTCGCTAGATTGCCAAGTCTATCAGAGCTAGTAGTTTGCTGGCGGGGTGCCTGAATCCGCGGCCGTGACGACTGGGAGCAGGATCGAACTTGAGCATGTTGATGCTGAGGTGGTCATTCCTTTCGTCGGAAGCTGGATCTGTCTTGCGGGGAAGACTCTTACAGATGTTTTCAGGGTGGCTACTGGAAGCGTTCCCGAGGTTGATCTGATTCGTGACAGGGTGAGGAGCTTTGTCTCCTTTGTTGTTGCCCTTGGCCTTGGCGGTGCTTGTGGCTGTAAGCTTGACTGATGGCATGGGCCGGTTGCCGCTGAGGCTGGTAGTCGGAAGTGATAATGAGCTCTGAGCTTGATTGGCCAGGGCCTCGTTTACCATGAGCAGGCATTCGTTGAGGGTAACTTTGGCATTGCAGAATCTGATAATAAGGACTGGATCCTTGGTATCATCGGGATATCTAGAAAATATGATGTTGACGAAGTCGTTGTCGGTCACTTGATCAGAGGGGTTCTTTGTCGTGTCAACCAGTTGTTTTCATTTGCCGGATAACCGCCTGTACGGGATGTTGAGCTTGACAATTTCCATGGTATTGGAACCCTCGTCGTAGGTGACATCATCGAAACTGGTGCCGTCCTCGAAACTGAGCATATGTATGTAGGGATCTTCTTGCGGATCTGCCGCATCCTCGACTCCGGAGAGTCCTGATTTGTTGTCGTCTGACGGTTCAACCCAGACATAAGGACGCCTCGCGTCTGCTGCGCTGCTGGAGCTGCTAGAAAAACATTATGCCCTTCGCTTGAGAAGAGGGGCTCGACAGGCAATTCCTCATGGAGGACATCCCATACGACTGCCATACATTCATCACGAGTGTGACGATGCCTGTTGACCTTTATCAGGAAGATTTCCTCGCCTGGCGGGGCCAGAGACTAGGATTGAAGAATGCTGACAAATCTCCGATCGGAGACAGGGGGTTTACGTGCCCGCATCATGGCGATGCTCAGGGTTTCTTTCCAATTTGCCTCCAAATGTCAGAAACGGCAGTTGAACTTGATGTATCCGACTGCTTCAGGGTCTGCTTGTTCGAGGACGTTGATATAGTTAGCATCTCCGGATTCTGAGGGATTCTGATGAGATTTGCCCCGATAGTCCCTTGGTCGACTTGAACGAGGTAGCCCCGGTGCCTGGCTACGGGCACGCTTGGCTGTTGTCTCGGCTTCGTTCCCTATGAGGAAACTGTCCCATCTGATGACTTCAAGATCTCCCTGCCGGTTAATGAACTTGACGCACTGATGGAGAGTGGAAGCTATGGCTTTCATGTGATGTAGCCAAGGGCGTCCCAACAGAGCTGTGAATTCGGACGAAATGTCCATCACGTGGAATTTTGCTGGCACCATTTGGGTTTCGAACCAGAGCTCCAGAGTCACCGTCCCCAGGATAGGACGAGACGTGCTGTCGTAGGCCTTGATAGTCCGGGTAGACGAAATCATGTGGCCTTCATTGATGCGTAGGGCTCGCATCATACTGAGAGGGAGGACGTTAGCGGCTGATCCGTTGTCTACCAATACTCCGAGGAGTGATATGGTGTTGAGCTTGAGAGTGATGTACAAAGCTTCATTGTGCCCTGAGGCGTCTCTCGGCAGGTCTTCATCATAGAAAGTGAGCATACTGCCATACAGTCGGGAATCGTAGATCTGGTCTCTATCCGGAGAAGGGGAGTCATCAAGCCATCTGTTTCCTGTCTTCCTCTTGCGAGGTAAAGCCTTTGCTGGTGCCTCGGGATTGTGTTGAGGCTGTTTGTGGCGGTGGCCGCCCTTGGTTAGCACGTTGATCGAGTGCGAGTGCCAAGCTGACTTTGATTTTCCTTTGCCGGCCCGTGCCCTGAAGCTGGGCAAATTGAACCTTGGCTGATCCCGCGGGGGGTTAGAATTCTGACTGGCAGTGAGATTGTCAAGATTTGAGGTATTCCGGTGTCTTGAGGCCTGAACTCTGGTGTCAGCAGGACTTTTCGGCTTTCCCACCCATGTCTGCTCTAGAGCAGCATGGCCTGGAGGAAGGGAGGACTGGCTGGAGTAAAGTACGTAGTAATCGAACCTCCCAGATGGCTCTCCGAGTGTACCCACACTGGTGTCTCCAGCTTCATATCTTCTCTTAGTTTCGGTTGAGAAGACCTCTTCTTCTGCTTTCTTGGAGTATTACCCCTGACCATGTATTGGGACTCGTACTCCAGGCATGCGGAGCAGTCACAAACATCGTAACTGATGTGGACATTTGATGAGGACCCGACTAGAAGAGGCGGAGGAACTGGCTCTGCGGCAATCTTCTTTGGCACCCATTCAATGGAATTCACACTGTTGTTGTTCGGAAAAGGGTTTCCGACTGTATTGGGTCCACGGGGATGCTCCAACTTTCCTTCCTCTATCAAATTCTGAATTTCGTGCCGTAACCCCACGCACTTGTCGGTGGTATGGCCGTGATACTGGTGGAAGGCGCAGTACTTGCTCTTGTCAGCGTTGACTACGGGATTCTTGGGTTTGTAGTTTGCAACGGGTTTGAGGAGGCCTTCCTTGATTAACCCTTCCATCATCTTACTCAGCGGCATATCCAACTTATCGAAGTGTACGGCAGGCTGCTTTGGAGTGGAGTTGTTGCTTTGTGGGACTGGGTTTCTGTTGCCCGACTGCTGTCCCTGATGTATGTAGTTGACAGACGTATCTTTCCCTTTGTCGGGGGCCGGTGCGGGATTGAATGCAACTGCTGATTGGTATCTGTATGGCTGTTGTTGTGGGTATTTTTCAACATGGTGACATCTTCAGTTGATCCTGCATATCAAGATGTCATCACTCTGTAAGTATTGTTTTAATATTTACTTATTCAATATTTCCTAATATTCTTATTCTTATTTTTCAGTAATTAAGAGAGGAATGCGGGATATTCTCCAAAGACGTTCAACGTACCTTCAACAGCTAGGGCGACTTGGTCTCACGGAGGTTGAAAGGATAAGCCAAAATCCCGAGATTGTAGGAACCGTATTGACTGCTTCATATTTACTTGTATTTAAGGGGAAATGGAGACGGAACATACACTAATGCTCACACGCACACACTCTACACACAAGCTCTTGTAATCCTCTCCATTATCTTCCAAAGTTGTATTCGTGATCATTATAGTGAAACTTTTAAGGTTGGAGACCTAACTCCCGGGGTTTTTTCCAATGAGGTTGTCACCTCCAAGGTTTTCCTCGTTAACAAATCGTGGTGTCATTATCTCTTTTTCGTGCTTTTTTTCCATATAGTCGAATTCCACAGTACCCTCCTTATTGTCCAATCCACACACTAAACAAAGTTAAGATTCTACTCTGTTGTTTTTTCTACCAAAACAATTTGGCGCCCACTGAGGGGCCTCGTGGTTTATCGGTTATTTGGATCATTTCCTAGTCAAATTCACTATGTCTGCACCCCCCAATGTGTCCGCTGCCGGCAAAGGTCCCGCTGTTGCTACGACATCGGGAGGCGAGAACCGGCTTGTTACCACCACCTCCTCAGACCGGACCTCAGCCAACTCAACCTATGAAGACTCCACAAAAGGGGACAACCTCTTCCAACGTAGATGCTGACATCCGGAGTATCCTGACCAGGTTGAATCAAAGGTTGGACCAGCAAGACAGCAACTCGAAGATGCTGACCAATTCCATGATTAAGATGCAGAAAGATCAACAGCTCATCGCGTCTCGGCTTGACAACATATCTCCACTGCGTGCAAGGGTTCTCAACTTTGACAACACCGGAGGATCTACATTCCAGAATGAATTCATCCCAATGGGCAGTCCTCCTCAAACGCATCCGCTGACATCCTTAATGATGTCGACATCCTTGCCCGGGGATACCCCATTGACGCCATCTTCCACAGGATTCACCCTGTTCATCCCATTCATTGACAACACTACCGTTACGACTACTACGGACAACTCTGGTTTGCTAAATAATCTTTTTAATAATAATAATTTCAATCGTATTCCTATGGTCGACCCTTTTGCAGAAACCCACTAGCCAAACAGATGCGTGGATCTCGTAGAGCCGATAATGAACGTGCCGGGGCGTAACTCCCCCAATTCAACCGGTGACGCAGAATCGCATACAATCAATCCCGGTTTGTCCCAAAGAATTGCAAATGTCGACATCCCGAAGCGTTTCAAAGGTACCATCTATGAAGTTGTACGACGGCACCACGGACCCGAGAGGAGCATGTTGCACACTATCAAGAAAAGATGGACATAATCCATATTCCGCTTCAATTCCTGGAGGCTTGCTTATGCGGGGATTTGGATCCACCTTGTCCTGGACCGGCTCTCAAAAGGCTGATTAGGCAACCCCTAGGTTCAATTGGTTCATACGCCCGGCTCATCAACATGTTCTATAACCAATTCTCATGCAATCGACAATTTGAAAGATTGACAAGTGATCTCTACAATGTGACCCAAAAGACCTAATGAAACTCTAAAGGATTATGTCCACCGGTTCAATAAGGAAGTGCTAGAAATTCCCAATCTTGACATGTCGACGGACCACGAAGCATTCAAAATGGGGTCAAGAAAGATTCACAAGTACTATCGGGATTTGGTGATGACTCCTTGTAGCGGTTGGAAGAAGTCAGAGCGGGGCATTGAGATTCATAAGACTGGAGGAAAATGAGGCTGCGAAGATCGAAGTCATCGTCCAAGATGTCGACATATGACCATCCCGACGTAAAGATCGAATCGTCCCATCGCAGAACAACCGTTCCAATCCTTATCCGAGAATTGACACTAGCAAAATTAATTCAATAGACGGTGAGGATGAAGATAATGATAATGTGCCTAACATTTCTGATTATTGTTTTTCTGTTGACATTTCAGGTGTACTCTGTGCAATGGGCAACTTGGGGGACAAAGCCAGATGGCCAAAGAAAACGGACACAGCCACAGGATGGCGTGACAAATCAAAATGGTGCGCTTACCATGAAGACTTTGGACACGTTGCGAAGATTGCATCGCGCTAAGAAATGAGATCGCTTACTTGCTCTCGAAAGGACATCTTAAGGAGCTGTTGGGATCCAGAAAGAAGAAGGCTGAAAATGCGGAAGCTCCACATGAAGCTGAAAGACCAGTTTCTCCCCCAGCATCAACAAAGGTGATCAACTTCATCAGTGGAGGCTCAGAAATATGTGGAACATCCTATTCTGCCGCAAAACGACATGCTAAAGAGTCAAAAGAGGAGAAGCCAGAAAGACAACCCAGGATGTCGACACCCTGCTGTAAGTGCTCCAATTTGAGTTGGTAGCTTTTTCGTTAGAAAGTTAACGAAAGTTTTAACATTTCTAACATTCCTAACAAATCTCTAACCTTTCTAACTAAGCAAGGGTAGGTTAGGGTTTGCTATTTAAAGTTAAACCAAAAAAGGAATCCAAAAAAGCAAAAGAATTAAGAAAATCCCGAAACAGCAAGTTGAAAAACAATTTCTGCTGATATTTTGAAAAATATTCTTCTTGTTCAAAGCCTGGAGCAGCATTTAATGCACCAGGCACGTTTTACAGGGACCTCCGCGCGGACATCTTTGAGTTTTCAGAGGGCCTATAAATTAAACCCTCCTCTCTCAGTTTAAAAAGACAATTTGATCATAGCAACGAAGTTCTGGCGAAATATAGAGAGAAAACAGTGGGAATCCCTTGATTGCCACCATTTTCTCTTGAATCTTTCCCAATCTCACTCCAAACACAAATCCAAACATCAAACCTTGATACTCCTCAAGCCAAACACCAAATCTTGATACTCCTCAAGTCAAATTCCAAGCCTAGGAAGATAGGGTGTCACCATTGGTAAAGCCCTCCTTCTCAAAACCCTAAAATTCACTTTTGACTTCTTGTTCATCTTGTTCTTCTTACTTGGATCTACTTGATGTTTAGTTTAACTTGAGTTTTGACCCAAGATGGTCATCTTGAAGTTCATCTTCATGAATGACCATCTCAAATGGTCTATATTTTAAATCTCTAAATTGATTTTTTCTCTTTAATTTCATTTCTACAAAATATCCCCTTTCCCTTTGCAAAGGACATGTTTAAACCCCATAAATTCCCCAAGGATGACTTGAATATGATAACCACTCAATAAAAAGTAGTGGTATCAAGTCTAGGGATGAAAATGGGGTGAACATAGATGCAAATCCCCCAAAAATCACATTTTCCCTCAAGAACATCTTGTTGTCCAGTAGCATTGTTCTGAGATCTCAGTCCATTTTCTTATTTTTTGGACCCAGTAAAACTTGGAATTGGGTGTTGACTACAAAACACTTTTTGTAGCCAACATCCAGATCTTTCCAGACATATTTTTATTTTATTTTTTGAGTAAGTAAAACTCCTTTTTTCAATTTTTCATTTAGAGGACAGTTCATCAGCTTCTGGAAATCCAGATTTCACATCTGAGATTTCCAGAAGGTTTTGACCCCTCAAATTACTTCCAAAATGGAAAGTTTCTTTGCAGAAACCCTATTTAGGGTGTTTTAAGCAACTTTAATTCTCGGACTTTCCCCAGATTCTGAGGTTTTGAAGCCTTTAAGTCCATTTCAAAGTCAAGGGTCAACTGCCTTCTTTCATTCTGGCAGAATTGCTTTTCAAATCCAAAAATCTTTTGAGTGCCAAGACTCAACCCAAAAATTCTCCAAAAAATCATGGGATCAGTTTAAAGTCTTAAAAAGAGATCCCAATTTTCACTTTTCCAAGTTTCAAATTATTTTGGTCAAAACACACACACACTCACACACACACACACACACACACAACAAAAGGATTTCAAATGTTTGGAAGACTCGTTTTGCGAGGCGCGTCGGGTGCACACTAACGTCCTTCCCGACGCGTAACATGACCTCCGAACCTAAATCTCTGATCTCGGGCTTTTTTCAAAGTTTTGGCCCTTAAAATAAAAATGGCGTGGCGACTCCGTTTTAATGGCACATCGTTACAGTGGCGACTCCGCTGGGGAGAAGAGTTGAGCTTTTTCTAAAAAAATGATATTTGGTATATTGGTGGAAACCATTAAACTTCCCGTTATCGCCTCCTAACACGAGTCGGGGATAAATTGTGGTCTAACAATCCCACGTACCGGTATCATTATTTTCAAAAAAAAAAGAAAAGCTTTTTGAGGGTCAAGCTTCCGTCTCAACATTTGAAAATCCTTTGCTTTGTGTGTGTTGATTTTTGCACAGTTTTCGTGTTTGTTTTGGCCGCCTCGGAAAAAGTCAAAATTTTGACTGTCGGAATAATGTCCCTAACTGTTGGAATTTTTGTGATTATGTGCTTATGTGCTCATTAATTTTCAAAAAAAATAATTTTCAAAAAAAAAAAGGGATTTTTCAAAAAAAAAGAAAATTTCCAAAAAAAAAATCATGCATCATACTTTTTAAGACACATAAAAAAATTTCTATTTTACTTAGAAAAAGAAGATAGACTGCTTGCACACTACGCGCACGTTGACCGTACACTGCACACTACGTCCTTAACCCGGGGAAATCCTTGTCGCGGTCTGTTTGGTCTTATTACGCCTCTCGGACGAGCACAGGACTACCCAAACATCCCATGGAGCCTCGTGTCGACCATGCACTTGTCCGTGACACACTTTGTCCGAGATCCGGTTGGTTTTTAGTAAGTGCTGTGTCATGCCACTGTCGTGTATAGACCTTTCCTTTCAAGCCTTTGTCGGCATACCGACTCAATATCTTTCGGGGACCCTAATCGGTCGAAGTTGCCGGTTTTCCGCCGCAGACTTTGACCAAGATATTGACCGGCGCCTTGACTTCGGCTCTGACTGGCACAAATTATACATTGACTCCCAGCATTGACACTGAGTCATCAAGGATTAATGATTATTCCATGCCTAATTACGGCTTAACTGACGACAAGTCAAGATCAATTGTGGACGTTTATCAGTCCAAATCATGCCGACTTTTCGTCGAGCCCCCGGACATGATCTTGACTTTTGACGTCAGCTTTGTCCGTAACTTACATCGAATGCTCGTTAAGACTCGATTACCCGCCAGACTTTTAGGATCGTTTTCTTTCGGTCGGTGGGACCCGCTTGCCCTATAGGACCCTCGCCGGGCCGTCCACCTGGGAGGTCGAAATACGGAGTGGAATACGAGGGGCTTATAGACGTAGTGACGGGGCCCACCGATCCAGAATCGAGTAGTTCGAAAAAAAAAGAAGAGCAATCTTTTCCAACCGATTAGGTTAATAAAACGTGTTTTAAGTAAACATGAACAAATAACTGCATGTTGCATGAGCCTAAGAGCCCAAACACCTACCCTCCTTCAAATCCCGCCATCTGAACCCTCGTGTCTTTCCCCGCGGCTCCGCGTAAAGCTTGGTTTCGGGCACCGGTCACCGTTTAATCAGTTGGGAAGAGTCAAGTGCCTCATCGGCTTCGCCGTTTGTTTCAACTTCGGGTTTCGAATGTGCATCGGTGTAACGAGGGGGACAACGTCACTCCGCCTCCGGGACTCCTCGAGACAAAACGGCAATGGAATCGGTTAGCGAGAACGGATGAGAATGCGACGGGAAGCACTGAATAGCCTTATCGAGGCTATTAAGAGCCATGGTTTGGCCGCCGGCCTCAATCCCGATGGCACCTTCACTGTGGAAGAAGAGGATGACCCCAATCCCAATCTCGGTCGCCCGATTACTCCAGGATGCCACCACCAACCTCCTTCGGTGCTACGAGAACACATGTTCCTCGATCTGCAGGTCGAGACCACTTTGGATCCATGCGGCTGATGGGACGAATCGGTTCACGGCTCCTCGGTGGGGGCAAAGTCGATGCGGAATGTCCTCTCATGGTTGGGGATACCTCGGAATGCCACGGCGGATTGGAATCCCACCTCGGTTCGGAACCGATCAATCCGAGACCTTCACATCAACAACCACAATTTGGAATGCCGCCACAATGCGGTTACGGGCCACGATCGGGAGCCTCCTCGAGAATGGTACTTGGTTCAGTTGCTCCTCACACAGCTTTCACAAATCCATTCACTCAGACTTCTACGGGTTATCAAGCCTTCATCTCGGTTTCATCCGAATCACCAGGACCACAGTATCCTCTCGGTTATGCATCCTCGCCACAACCAGCCATGCAATTCAACAACCAGGGACAGCAGGCCGCACTTAAGCCTACTTATGGGCCTCATTCCGAAAATCCAAGCCATATGGCTACCTCAGATCTGCCTCCATCTTCTCTGCCGATTGGAAGCCAACATCAAGTCGCTGGGTTCTATCCTTTTGCCCCAGCTCCTTCCTACACTCCCCAGGGTAATTTGGGCCAAGGACAGGTTTTCACCTATGCTCCGGGATATGGTATTCCTTCCACCAATGCACCACCAACAGCTAGTCCTCCTCCTAGCTCAAATATCAGCTCAGGAATTCCCGCTCCGCCTTTGGATCCCCAATTGGATTGGTTTATGGAGCAACACAAGGAAATGAAAGCACAGATTGTTGAATTGACCGCCAAAAAGAACACTGCTCTTCGGCCTATAGATCCCGACTCGATTGTCCCCCTGCCTCACAAGTTTGTGATGCCCACTCTGGAATTGTTTGACGGGAGTGCATGCCCTAAAACTCACTTGGACACCTATACTTTGGCAATGAAGGCTAAGGGATGCACAAACCAGCAGTTGGCCGATTACTTTAGTCTCTCTTTAAAGTCAGGGGCTTTGAAATGGTTTTTCCGATTGCGGCTGAAGCTAGGGCAACTTGGGAACAAATTACCGGTACTTTCACGAGATAAGTATAAAGCCAACTTGGAGTGGGAGACAAACGAGTTGACACGAAACAACGATGCGGCGCCTAATGAGAATATTGGGGATTTCTATAAGAGATGGAACTTAAAGCTCGGTGAAATGGCCATTCCTCCCTCGACGAGGAGCGGTTAGACATCTTTCGGTCATGCTTGAAGCCGCATTTGAGAGCTTCCCTCGGCCACTTCCCCTACGGCGACTTGCGTGCAATGGTTAATTCCGGGGCTAAGTTTGAAAAGGCTTACAATCAGCGGCCATGCTGCACTGCCTACGGATATCGGGCTCCTCCCTCCAAAACTACTCTCACTTTCGCTAAAGGCAAAGAGGCGATCGGCTACGCGGGACAGGGCTGTAACAATGCCACTTCCTTTGTTCCCAAGAAGCTGATGCATCCAAATCCGGCTCCAAGACTTGAGAAACTTTGGGATGCCTTTGAGTGATATCTTGAGGTTTGGTGAGAGAAGGTTTGCTCCGGCCTTTGGAAAATTATCGGCCTAGAAACCCCAACGCTCCTTTGGATACCTCCAAGCATTGTGCCTTTCATCGGTACCATGGGCACCTGACGGATGATTGCGTCCCCACGAAAAAGGCCATCCAAGGGTTGATTGAGCAAGGGAGGTTAGAGATGCCTCGAAGGACCTAATACTATCAATAACCCGCTCCCTAACAACATGAGTGTCAACATGATCGGGTTTGGTGGTTCAAGCCTTGTGGGCACAATGGAGTTTGACTCATCCCTTTGCAAGGTCAATGAACCGGTCATCGCGAGCAATGAAGATGGTTGGATTGAGCAAAAAGTTGCCAAGGAAATCTGATGGAAAGGTCTGATAGCTCCCCGTCTCCGGCGTCGAAGAATAGATGCATGGTTCAACAAAGCAAGAGCGGCTAGGCGGGGGCTACCTATCTTTAAAATAGTCTTTTGAGTCAACCTTCGTAGGTTCTAGTACTTTTCTTTCACCTAAGTCCTTCTGGACATTTGTCGTTGTAGTCCATTTTGGACATAGTGGTTAAGTGTCTAATTTTTAATATAAGTCTTTTTCTTTTCTTGCTAGACTCGAGACATCATTTGCGCACCCACGTTACACTTAATTGAAATGGTTTTATCCAAAATGATCACTTGTCTTTGCTCAACCACTAATTCTTCGAAAATGATTAATATTTAAACTAATCGGAGTGAGAAAATCAATTGATATCCTTCCCAATTGGGGCTTACCAACTCCCCATCTTGCATCTCATATGCTCACATCCCTTTCATCATCATCATCTCGTTGCTCGATGAATTTGCATGGATCTTTTCTCATATAAAGCTTAAGCAAGCAATGAAGACTTAATCTCGTAGGGATTGCGGTTGAAACCTTTCACCCATAGGAAAGCCATTACCTCACCCTTACTAAACACTACCCTCTCATTTCAAGATCGGCGTGTTTTGAAACCCGGTTTAGCCATCATTTTTGCTCCATGCGAGAGAAAGTCCAAGCAAGCCCGAGAAGTTAGCTTCGAGAATCGGCGATGCGCAAATTATCTCAAGCCATGAAGGAAGGACAAAGATAATCCTCAACTCCTCAGAAGCTTTCCAAGTCAAAAAAAAAAAAAAACAAAAAAAAAAAACAAAAAAAAAAAAAAAAAAAAAAAAAACAAAAAAAGAAACAAAAAAAAAGAAGGATTTTAAAATCCTCACAATCTCGGATATAATTCCAAGCTCCTCGGGAAGCCTTCCAAAAAAAAAAAAAAAAGAAGAAGAACTCAAAAGTCCCCGACATCTCAAGAAGCTCTCCAATGATCAAAAGGAGCTGAATTCTCGCAAGATCGCAAAGTTGTCGGTAGCTCGGACTTTCTCTTATCATTACCTTAAACCAATCCCAAGCCATCCTCTCAATTTTAGAGGATACTCCCATCACCATTACCCTTTCCCTTGGCCAAGTCAAAATCGACCTCTCATTCTTGGAGGCAATCAATCTTCCTCGCCATAGATTTTCCAAACACATCCCCTTGAGCCAACCTCTCATCTTTAGAGGTTCGGTCGGTAAAAGGCCTAGCCGACCTCTCATCTCAAGAGGTCATAATCTCCCAAATCACCCGATAGCCGATCGAAGCTCCGGAAACCCAACTACAGTCCCTACCTGGATAGCAGTTTCATTCTAATATCCTCGATGTCAGGATCAAATTAATGCTTCATTGCTTGCTTAAATTGGAATCTAATCCATTTTGGTTCAAAAATTACCAATCAAAGATTGTGCAAATTCAACCCTTCCCTTCATGTGAGCATATTTCATTTCTCCTCACAAACACTTGCCGTGGATGTCCCACTGGGGCTTCGCATCCGTGTCTTTCATGGACACTCTAAGGGGATATGCTATTCAATCCCCCAAATCCTCAAAATCCCCAAAGGTCCTCAGACCCTCGAATTTCAACATCCATTCTCTTTTCATTCGGGATAGGCCCGAACTACGGCGACTTGAGCTCTTCATAATGGAGGGAACGTAGGCAACCAGAAATGGTCCGGTCGAAATCACAAACAAATCTCAAAAAAAAAAATAAAAAAAATCCGGTCTCATCAGGGATCGTCCCTATACACTTTCCGAGCTTGATCCTCGATATCAGTTGGTTTTCTCCTTGTGATTAATCAAAATATTTGTTCATATCAGATTTAGGAGTTGAATAACCCGAACATTAACAAAGGGTTTTAAGCAGCCTTGTGATCATCATGAATAAGACAATTTTTCAAGTGTCTCGACAAGTTTTCTCTCTCTACATCATAGGAAAATAGAGCCAAACATTGTCTTTTACGTCGCGGGGGCTTCCATACACTTTTCCACACCTTGTAACGCTTATACTCTCTCAAAAGAGTCAAACCAAAGCGAGAGTGTCATACACAAATTCGGGAGACATTCCCATCTTTCAAAAGATATGCCCCGCACGTAAACATTTCGAGTCTTGTCCAAGAATGGCGGTTGACTAAGGTCTGAAAAGATGGGTTCCCCCTGTAAGACTACTCTGAATTTCTTCATCTTTGGGGCTTGCTAAGCGGTTCTCCCAGGTTCTCCTGTAGCGGCTCTTCAAGTGGGGCTTATATAGTCATCTTTGGGTCCACGTTGGGTTCTTCACCACGAGATAGACTCGCCAAATCGCTTCTTCAAAATCTGGACTTTGCCTACTCGGGATCCGGGCTTTGTCAAGATGGTCTTTTGGACCCGAATTTTATCAAGTCGCAAGAAAGAATTTCGGCTTGTAACTTGGTACACGGCGGCTTCCGTAGCATCGGAATTCAAGATCGGGGTTTCTCCGGCATTAGCAATTCCATCAAATCATCCTCCGAACAAGGTTTCGGCCAAGGTCACGGCTCATCCAAATGAAAGAAGCTTCACTCGTATCAACGTTGGCCCTAAAGTCTGCATCGGCTTCAAATGACCAAGAATGAAAGGGAAAGTTTCAATCAAGACCCAGGGATCCGAATCCAATCTCATCAAGATTGAGGTCCATGTGATATTCACGACAAAACCTCACCAACAACCGCTGTTTAAATCGCGATCAAGGGTTCTCATCCCCCACTTGATCAAAATCTGTTCCAAGCAGTCTCTATACCCATGCATCCCCACTAAAAATCTCCCAAGGGCTCATGTAGCATGCACAAAACTTGAGTCAATAGGAATAATCCTAAATCATCGAAGATCATAAATCATAATTTTCTGCCGAAGCTTAGGCTAAGTGCATCTTCGAAAGCAAGTAAATGCATCATCCCATAATCATTTTTGGTTCCATGCATGCATCTGTCATCATGAATGCCATATATGCATCTTCCTCTTCACTAACGAACGCAGGAATTCAAACGTGAAATCAAATCCCCCTTTTTTCGGCAAGGATAATCTTCACCAAAGACGACCTCCAATGAATGAAGACGCCCTCCAACATCTACAGTTTGGCAAAGACAAGCTCCGGCGTCGCAACTTGCTAAAGACGACCTCCAATATCCACAAATGGATGAAAACAAACGGCCCCAATGAAGACCACCTCCAGTGTCTACAATTCGGTCAGAGACGCCAAGTTCTCGAATACAAGTCGGTCAGGGACGCCAAGTTCTCAAAATGCAAATCGGTCAGGGACGCCAAGTTCTCAAATGCAAATCAAATGCCAGTCGGTCAGAGACGCCAAGTTCTCACATACAAATCGGTCAGAGACGCCAAGTTCTCCAATACAAATCGGTCAGGGACGCCAAGTTCTCAAATACAAATCGGTCAGAGACGCCAAGTTCTCCAAGGCAAGAAGGTCAGAGACGCCAAGCTCTCCAATACAATGCGGTCAGAGACACCAAGTTCTCAAAAGCAAGAAGTCCCAATGTGAATACAAGCTCAACCACCTCTACAAGGTTGACGATCACCAGCAAGATGCAGACTCAACCAAACTCCTCCTTCAGGTCAAAATGCTTCCAAAGACAAAGAAATCGTCGGCGAAACCGTCCACCACGAAGAACTTAACAACTCTTCATCAACATCAGCCGTAGCCTCAGTCCTTCCGGCAACTACAGGTAAGCACAGCACAGGTATGAAAGCATATCTTAGTCAACTACTTTTCTAAAAGAACATTATCATCAGATCATAGGGCGACTTCCCCAAAACAGTCAAAACCTTAGGGTGACTTCCCCAAAACAGTCAAACCATAGGGCGACTTCCCAAAAATAGTCAGATCATAGGGTGACTTCCCAAAAATAGTCAAACCATAGGGCGACTTCCCAAAAATAGTCAGATCATAGGGCGACTTCCCCAAAACAGTCAAACCATAGGGCGACTTCCCAAAAATAGTCAAACCACAGGGCGACTTCCCAAAAATAGTCAGATCATAGGGTGACTTCCCAAAAATAGTCAAACCATAGGGCGACTTCCCAAAAATAGTCAGATCATAGGGCGACTTCCCCAAAACAAGCCAAACCATAGGGCGACTTCCCAAAAATAGTCAAACCATAGGGCGACTTCCCAAAAATAGTCAGATCATAGGGCGACTTCCCAAAAATAGTCAGATCATAGGGTGACTTCCCAAAAATAGTCAAACCATAGGGCGACTTCCCAAAAATAGTCAGATCATAGGGCGACTTCCCCAAAATAGTCAAACCATAGGGCGACTTCCCAAAAATAGTCAAACCACGGGGCGACTTCCCAAAAATAGTCAGATCATAGGGCGACTTCCCAAAAATAGTCAGATCATAGGGTGACTTCCCAAAAATAGTCAAACCACGGGGCGACTTCCCAAAAATAGTCAGATCATAGGGCGACTTCCCAAAAATAGTCAGATCATAGGGCGACTTCCCTAAAATAGTCAATCCCTCGGGTGACTCCCAAATACAGTCAATCTCTAGGACGACTTCCCTAAAATAGTCAATCCTCGGGTGACCCCCAGATACAGTCAATCCTTGGTCCATCCACTTGACCGACATTGATCACCTTTCTTCCCGATGGTTCTCGTAAGCCCGAGTCTTCCCCAGCAAGAACACCTTCAAATAGCCTCCATCAGGTACCGAACCTCAACTTAGGTTCATACTCCTGAACTAAGTTCCCATTTAGGTTCATACTCCTGAACTAAGTTCCCATTTAGGTTCATACTCCTGAACCAAATCCCGACTTAGGATCATACTCCTGAACTAAGTCTCCATTTAGGTTCATACTCCTGAACAAGACCTCAACTTAGGTTCATACTCCTGAACTAAGTTCCCATTTAGGTTCATACTCCTGAACCAAATCTCAACTTAGGTTCATACTCCTGAACTAAGTCTCCATTTAGGTTCATACTCCTGAACCGAACCTCAACTTAGGTTCATACTCCTGAACTAAGTTCCCATTTAGGTTCATACTCCTGAACCAAATCTCAACTTAGGTTCATACTCCTGAACTAAGTCTCCATTTAGGTTCATACTCCTGAACCGAACCTCAACTTAGGTTCATACTCTGAACTAAGTTCCCTTTAGGTTCATACTCCCGAACAAGACCTCAACTTAGGTTCATACTCCTGAACTAAGTTCCCATTAGGTTCATACTCTCCGAACAAAATCTCAACTTAGGTTCATACTCCCTGAACTAAGTCTCCATTAGGTTCATACTCTGAACCGAACCTCAACTTAGGTTCATACTCCCGAACTAAATTCCCATTTAGGTTCATACTCCTGAACAAAATCTCAACTTAGGTTCATACTCTGAACTAAGTCTCCATTTAGGTTCATACTCCTGAACCGAACCTCAACTTAGGTTCATACTCTGAACTAAGTTCCCATTTAGGTTCATACTCCTGAACAAAATCTCAACTTAGGTTCATACTCCATTAGGTTCATACTGAACCGAACCTCAACTTAGGTTCATACTCCCGAACTAAGTTCCCATTTAGGTTCATACCCTCTCAAAAGAAATTCCCGGCTTAAACGTAAGACCGAGTGCTCCCGAGAAAGATAACGAGATCCCGTATCTTTCATAAAAATCATTCCCGGCAGTTAAACGTAAGACCGAGTGCCCCGAGAAAGATAACGGATCCCGTATCTTTCATCAAAATCATTCACTACAAGAAACGTAAGACCGATTTCCCGACGAATACGTCCGCTTTCCCAAAGAAGGCTAACGAAATCCCCAAGCTAAAAAGCCAACGAAATCTCGAGTAGATTTCGAACTACGGCCGGCTTGATTCCCACTCTGGATACGTAGGTAGCCTATCATTAGGTCCAGCCACTCGACCAAAATGGTCATCCTTTCCTTCTAGAGACGTAAGACCGATCCTTTCAAGCAAAGTCCACCAGAGGACCATCTATCCCCACCATCAGGGTTCGAGGCACCTAAAACGCCATCATCTTCAAGGTCCGAGGCGCCTAAAACGCCATCATCTCCAGGTTGATACCTTAAAAACAATCATTCCCAGGGTCAAAGACCCGAACTACGATCGGCTTGATTCCCATTCGGGATACGTAGGTAGCCTATTGAATAGGTTCAGCCACTCGATCACTTGATCATCCTATCAAATATAGAGCCTTACTCTTATCGACGACCCCGCTTCCTTCGAAAGCACCGTCGCCGAGGGGCTACTGTAAGTGCTCCAATTTGAGTTGGTAGCTTTTTCGTTAGAAAGTTAACGAAAGTTTTAACATTTCTAACATTCCTAACAAATCTCTAACCTTTCTAACCAAGCAAGGGTAGGTTAGGGTTTGCTATTTAAAGTTAAACCAAAAAAGGAATCGAAAAAAGCAAAAGAATTAAGAAAATCCCGAAACAGCAAGTTGAAAAACAATTTCGCGATATTTTGAAAAATATTCTTCCTCGTTCAAAGCCCGGAGCAAAGCATTTAATGCACCAGGCACGTTTTACAGGGACCTCCGCGCGGACATCTTTGAGTTTTCAGAGGGCCTATAAATTAAACCCTCCTCTCTCAGTTTACAAAGACAATTTGATCATAGCAACGAAGTTCTGGCGAAATATAGAGAGAAAACAGTGGGAATCCCTTGATTGCCACCATTTTCTCTTGAATCTTTCCCAATCTCACTCCAAACACAAATCCAAACATCAAACCTTGATACTCCTCAAGCCAAACACCAAATCTTGATACTCCTCAAGTCAAATTCCATGCCTAGGAAGATAGGGTGTCACCATTGGTAAAGCCCTCCTTCTCAAAACCCTAAAATTCACTTTTGACTTCTTGTTCATCTTGTTCTTCTTACTTGGATATACTTGATGTTTAGTTTAACTTGAGTTTTGACCCAAGATGGTCATCTTGAAGTTCATCTTCATGAATGACCATCTCAAATGGTCTATATTTTAAATCTCTAAATTGATTTTTTCTCTTTAATTTCATTTCTACAAAATATCCCCTTTCCCTTTGCAAAGGACATGTTTAAACCCCATAAATTCCCCAAGGATGACTTGAATATGATAACCACTCAATAAAAAGTAGTGGTATCAAGTCTAGGGATGAAAATGGGGTGAACATAGATGCAAATCCCCCAAAAATCACATTTTCCCTCAAGAACATCTTGCTGTCCAGTAGCATTGTTCTGAGACCTCAGTCCATTTTCTTATTTTTTGGACCCAGTAAAACTTGGAATTGGGTGTTGACTACAAAACACTTTTTGTAGCCAACATCCAGATCTTTCCAGACATATTTTTATTTTATTTTTTGAGTAAGTAAAACTCCTTTTTTCAATTTTTCTTTTAGAGGCCAGTTCATCTGCTTCTGGAAATCCAGATTTCACATCTGAGATTTCCAGAAGGTTTTGACCCCTCAAATTACTTCCAAAATGGAAAGTTTCTTTGCAGAAACCCTATTTAGGGTGTTTTAAGAAACTTTAATTCTCGGACTTTCCCCAGATTCTGAGGTTTTGAAGCCTTTAAGTCCATTTCAAAGTCAAGGGTCAACTGCCTTCTTTCATTCTGGCAGAATTGCTTTTCAAATCCAAAAATCTTTTGAGTGCCAAGACTCAACCCAAAAATTCTCCAAAAAATCATGGGATCAGTTTAAAGTCTTAAAAAGAGATCCCAATTTTCACTTTTCCCAGTTTCAAATTATTTTGGTCAAAACACACACACACACACACACACAACAAATGGATTTCAAATGTTTGGAAGACTCGTTTTGCGAGGCGCGTCGGGTGCACACTAACGTCCTTCCCGACGCGTAACATGACCTCCGAACCTAAATCTCTGATCTCGGGCTTTTTTCAAAGTTTTGGCCCTTAAAATAAAAAATGGCGTGGCGACTCCGTTTTAATGGCACATCGTTACACCTGCCAGGATCCAATCACCTTTGATGAAAGCGATCGAGAGAACCTGCTAGAACCCCATCATGACGGTCTAGTTATTTCCTTGAAAATCGTCAACTGTACAATACGGCGTATCCTGGTTGATGGGGGCAGCTTTGTCAATCTTATTATGTTGGGTACCCTTAAGGAAATGAACATCCCAGAATCGGAGATCGTTAAGAAGTCTTCGATCTTTGGTAGGCTTCGGTGGTGAAGTCAAAGAAACGGTGGGGGAGATAAAACTTCCAATATACTCAAAGGGCCTCAACACCATGGAACGGTTCTGCGTAATTGATTGCGCAACATCTTACAATGTCATTCTTGGAAGACCGTGGATTCATGGAATGAAGGCCGTACCCTCCACTTACCATCAGTGTGTGAAGTTCCCAACACCTTGGGGTGTCGCTAAGATTTACAGTGATCAACAGGTAGCCAAGGAATGTTATAAAACTTCAATGAAGGCGTCGACATCTCCAAAACAAGCATAGCAATTACCGAGGAATGTACGTGAAGTCTTGGAAGCTAGGGAGGATGATGTGAAAGAAGTATTGCTGGACCCTTCCAACCCGGACATCAAAGTACTTATTGGCACTGACATCCCATCAGATATAGAAGAGAAGCTTGTGGACCTATTAAGAAGAAGAATAAAGAGTTTCGCTTGGAAGCATGATGACATGACAGGCATCAGAAAAGATGTCATCACTCACAAACTTAACGTAGATCCTAGCTTTAAACCAGTGCACCAGAAACGTAGGAAGTTTGCGTAAACCGGAAATCGGATCATCAAGGAAGAGGTAGAGCGCTTACTCAAAGCCAACATGATACGGGAGGTCGATTATCCAAGATGGTTAGCAAACGTGGTTGTGGTAGAGAAGAGAAATGGGAAATGGCGAGTTTGTGTCGACTTCACCGACTTGAATAAAGCCTGCCCAAAAGATCCTTTCCCTTTGCCGCACATTGATTCGTTAGTTGATGCCACCTCCAGACATGAACTCCTCACATTCATGGACGCGTCCTCAGGATTTCAACAAATCCAGATGGAACCATCTGACCAAGAGGACACTGCCTTCATAACACCCACTTGAGTATTTATTGTTATATTGCCATGCCTTTCGGACTAAAAAATACAGGTGCAACGTATCAAAGGCTCGTCAACAAAATGTTTAAAGATCAGATTGGGGACATAATGGAGGTATACATCGACGACATGGTAGTAAAGTCCAAGAAAGCCGAGGATCACATAAGCAACCTCTCTCAAGCTTTTGACATCTTGGATTGTTTCAATATGAAACTTAATCCAGCTAAATGCAACTTTGGAATGAAGGCCGGGAAGTTTCTGGTTACATGGTTACTAAAAGAGGCATTGAAGCCGCCCCTGCAACGTATACGTGCTATTATCAACCCGTCATCACCTCAATCTGTCAAGGACGTCCAAAGATTGACGGGAAAGATTGCTGCACTCACCTGATTCATTTCAAAATCCTCGTATCGATACAAACCTTTCTACGACATCTTAAGAAAGAACAAGAAGTTCCAATGGGAGGACCAACATGAAGAAGCCTTTCAGAACTCAAAACTTACCTGTCGACACCTCCCTTATTGGCCAAACCTCGAAGGAAGAACATCTTTACGTCTACCTAGCAGTGTCCGAAGGCGCTGTAAGCGCTATCTTGGTGACGTAACGAGATGGTAATCGGCAACCCATCTACTATATAAGTAAGACACTCTTAGATGCGAGACCAGTATTCTCATTTACAAAAATTAATTTTAGCTTTGATAATCGGCTTCTATTAAATTAAGGCACTATTTTGAAACACATACAATAATTGTACGCACTAACTATCCTATTAAGAATGTTATGAGAAAACCAGAGATGTCGGGTCGAATGGCGAAATGGTCTCGTACAATTAAGCACATACGGCATCAAGTACGAGCCCTTAACCGCAATAAAATCCCAAGCCCTAGCCGATTTTGTGGCCGATTTCACCCAACCCCGCAACAAGAGGTGGAATTGGAAGTACAAAGCAACTTCTAGATGATGACATCCTAAAAATTTGGACTCTCTACACGTACGGTGCTTCCAACATGAGAGGTACAGTCTTGGAGTTGTACTAAAATCACCACAAGGGGACATAATACCACAATCTATCGCTGCGGTTTCAAGGCTACCAACAATGAAGTAGAGTATGAGGCACTAATTGCAGTTTAAGTGCAGCCCAGACTTAGATGTCAAGCATATCCGGTGTTCATGGATTCCTTGCTAATTGTTAACCACTACAACGAGTCCTACGTAGCAAAAAATGCTAAAATGACGACATATTTGGAAATCGTAAAAATTCTTTCGGCCAAATTCAAATCATTTTCCTTGGAACAAATCCCACGAGAAGAAAATTCTCAAGCGTATGCTCTGCAAACTTGGGTTCGGCCTTCAAAAGCATTTCACAAACCAAGATCCCAATTGTGCATGTTGACATCCCAAAGAATTGATCATCTTGAGATGTTCGCTCTAGATGTCGACATACCTTCCTCTCCATCGCAATTTCTTGGACGGCTCCTATTATCAAGTATCTCTTAGATGATACGATCCCAACTGAGGAGAAAAATGCTAAAGCATTCAGGGTAAGAGTTTCTAAATATTTACTTATCGATAACCTCTTGTTTAGAAAATCACGTTTGCAGTCACTACTTAAGATGTCTAGAAGCGAGATAGAGCCCATCAAAGTTCTCAAGGAGCCGCACGAAGGAGATTGTGGAAATCATACGGGCGTAAGTCTACATACTAAGGCTCTTAGAATGGGCTATTTCTCGGCCCACAATGAGAAAAGACGCCGTTGACTACACAAAGAAATGTGATTCCCGTCAATGACATGGGGACATCCCCGCACCTGTACCAAATTTGAGCGCTACATCCTATCCCGTCGCCATGGCCTTTTATGGTTTGGGGAATGGACATAGTAGGAAAATTGCCCAGGCACCAGTGGAAGAGTATTTCTATTGGCTATGACAGACTACTTTTCTAAATGGGTAGAAGCCGAGGCATACGTGCAAGTCCGTGACAAAGAAGTTATATCTTTTATCAAAAGAAACATATTCAGCCGATTTGGAATACCATCGTAGATAATTTGTGACAACGGCTCTCAATTCATTAGCAAGAGAACCCAAGATTTCTTGACATCTTGGGGTGTTAAGATGGTGACATCTTCGCCCGTTCACCCTCAAGCCAATGGACAGCAGAGTCTAGCAACAAAATAATCATAAGCAACTTAAAAGAGATTGAACCGTAAGAAAGGACGATGGGCGTAAGAGTTACCAATGGTTCTATGGGCCGACAGGATGACATGTAAGAATGCTACCGGTCAAACCCCTATTCACTTGTATTTGGAACCGAATCGCTTATTCCAAATAGAAGTCCTTGTACCTACGGCAAGATACGCTTTGTTGACATCCGAACATAATAAAGACATCTTGATACATGACCTAGATACCGTGGACGAACCGAGGACATGGCCAAAGTTCGCATGGCAAAGATATCAACAAAGGGTAGCCGGTATCTTACAACAAAAACGTAAGGATTAGAAGGTTTCAAGTAGGAGACTTAGTCCTACGAAAGGCATTCCAAAATACCAAGGAGCCCAATGCAGCAAGCTCGCCCCAAAATGGGAAGGACCCTACCTAATAGATGCACAAGCCGGGAAAGGAGCATATCGCCCGGCAACCTTGGATGGCCAAATGATACCGCGAAGTTGGAACGCCATTCATCTTAAAAGGTATTACGTTTAAAACAAAATTCCCCATGAACTCATCTTTCCGTGTATGGATCGTCTTTTAATTCGTTGCAACCTTTCTTTTTCCTATGCACCTTTTAATTCTTTACAAATTAAGATGTCACTAACGTACTTTGTGGAGAGACGTCAACCTTAGTTGGCGTCCGTTTTAACATGTTTCGTCTTATGAGGTATTGACATATTTACATGGGGACATGTCGAATGCGCGCAAAGAACAACGTTTTCTCCTCCGTTAGAGACTGGCCATCTCTTCTCAAGTAAAGGTACACAATCCCTTCTAAGGTTTAAAGAGTTAATTACCTCTTTCTTAAGATATTAGGTTACCACACCTTCGCCTGGAGCGCAAGTTATCTCTCTAATTGAGGTGTGGGTGGGCCTATATGGGTAAACTCATATAGCTTACCCATTCCCACTCAGTTGGATGATTGATCTTACGTATTATTCTTATGGTTATGACATATACGTGTCATCTGAAGTATCTACGATTTATGGCATATACGTGTCATCTTAAGTACCTACCGTTTTGGCATACTATCATGTCACCTTATGAGTATAACAAAGAATCATCCAAAGAAAAATCTAATCCAAAAAGAAACAAGCCTTGACATGCTTGAAAACTACTAAACGTTAACCAGATTAAAGTAACCATAAAATATCCAAGCTACCAACAATAAAAGTTCAAAAGTGTTGGACCAACCCAACACGTAAAAAAGATTGTCTTTGGTCCTTATGGACCCATTACATAACCAAACGAAAATTGTTTTAAGGGATTCCACCCCAGTAACATCATCAAAAAACCAAGAGCAAATTTATTTTACCTTTTTCAGGTGGCATCCGTCGCAGGTATTGCTCTGGGACTAACTTCTCCAAACTTCTGAAAATCACCCCATGTCAATATCCTCACCACTGTTCCGCATCCTTGAAATCATCGATCGCTTTTTCCTCATGGATCCGCTGCAAAGCTGTTTTCTCTTCATTCAAGTTCCAATTCACATGCTCTCCTGCCTGATATTCCTCAATCATTTGGATTCTAGTTTCAAAGACTGCTTTTGCAGTCTCATGTACCAAGTCATCCCTAAGTAATTCTATCTCCCTTTCATGACTGATGTCAACACTTGCAAGCCTAGACCGCCATTTTAGTATCTCTTCATTCTTGTCTCTGATTTCCAATCCCCTTTCCCTTATTATACTTGCAGCTTCTTTCAAATCCTTCTCATATTCAACCCTACTCATATCATAGGTATCGCATTTTTCCCTCAATGTCCTGATTTCTTTGGACATTAGCTTAGCCATCGAGACAATCTGTCATCAACAAAAAGAAGCATTTTTAAAAAGAGGATCAATGTGCCAACGAATCAAATCAACTCTTACCTGATTTTCCAACACTTCTTCATTCCAAACTTGTTTCTCCACGCCGGAGATCTGTTCCACCCTTTTTCTTTTCGAAATAATCTTATCCATCTCTGGTATATCTTTTTCCGCTTTCGTCTTGCCTTTGTATTTGGCCACAATATCGCTTTTCGTAAAGCCGGATCGAGTCATTGCATGTAAGGATATATGTTAGCATGGATTTTATAGAGTCAACAATTCAATAAGCATATTGATTCTGACTCACTCTTTTGAGAACCTCGTAACTATGTATTAAGAAGAAGAGGGATAAAAGCTGCACTCTTTAGGGTTACTCTCAATGTAATATAGTAAGAGATGTCAGATTGGGATGAGAATTTTGAGAAGATTTGATGATAACAAGGGTTATCCAGAATTACGGTTATCAGTTCCTATAAAGACTCTCCTCTTCTAGCCGCCTCGTATCCCTAACCGTCGCATTGAAGTAAATTAGAAGATGAACGGTTAATTAGGAGAAAAACATTTTGCCTCTTCAGTTGCTAGCATAGTCAAATGTTTTTGGGGACAAATTGTTGTGGGTATTTTTCAACATGGTGACATCTTCAGTTGATCCTGCATATCAAGATGTCATTACTCTGTAAGTATTGTTTTAATATTTACTTATTCAATATTTCCTAATATTCTTATTCTTATTTTTCAGTAATTAAGAGAGGAATGCGGGATATTCTCCAGCATGTTCAACAGACCTTCAACATCTAGGGCGACTTGGTCTTACGGAGGTTGAAAGGATAAGCCAAAATCCCGAGATTGTAGGAACCGTATTGACTGCTTCATATTTACTTGTATTTAAGGGGAAATGGAGACGGAACATACACTAATGCTCACACGCACACACTCTACACACAAGCTCTTGTAATCCTCTCCATTATCTTCCAAAGTTGTATTCGTGATCATTATAGTGAAACTTTTAAGGTTGGAGACCTAACTCCCGGGGTTTTTTCCAAAGAGGTTGTCACCTCCAAGGTTTTCCTCGTTAACAAATCGTGGTGTCATTATCTCTTTTTCATGCTTTTGTTCCATATAGTCGAATTCCACAGTCCCCTCCTTATTGTCCAATCCACACACTAAACAAAGTTAAGATTCTACTCTATTGTTTTTCTACCAAAACAGCTGTGCAGTAGCCAATTTCTCCTTGAGATCCTTCTCGAACTGTGAGCCGGCATTGACCATGGCCCGGAGATCTGGGAAGAAGTGATGACTGATGAGAGTTCTGATGGACGGTCTTAAGCAGGACTTGAAGATCCGCATCTTTTCATCCTTGGAGAGTGGCTTCATGATCTCGGAGAGTTTCCAACTCCACCTCTTGTAGAATTCTTCGACGCTTTCATCTGCTTTCTGCTCGGTGGTGATTAAGTCCTCATGACTTGTTTCCCACTCTAAATTGGATCTGTACCGTTCTAGGAAGATGTTACTGATCTGATCCCAGGTGTGGCGATCTGCAGGCTTGACCCTTAGGAACCATCGTAACGCTGAACTTTTGAGCGTATGCTGGAAGTGATTGGCCATTTGCTAAAGGGTTGCTCCTTTCGCTCTCATGCCGAGAACCTAGGTGTCAACATGCATTTGAGGACATTCGGTTCCGTCGAATCGGTCCATCTCCGGCATTCTGAACTTGGAAGGGGAGGCGTGACCATTCCCGGATCTGTGGATTTGAGCGTTTCTTGCTTTGAGCTGCTCATGGTGGCTTTCAGGTCTTTCATCTGTTCGACCATCCAGGCTAAGGTTGGGTCCAGTGGTGGAATTTGAGGCTCGGCGTCGGGTGCTACCATGTGAGCGGTAGTGATTGGAGGTGGAAGGCTTGATATATGAGGATATATGGGGGCCTTTTTTGGACTGTATCGAGGTTTGTCCCCGATGTTTTGGGATTCGTGTATAGGCAATGGGATGAACCCAGGAGGGTATTGGAGGATATTGACATCTGTTTGAGATGGTCCAGCGGTGCGCTGGTGGTACTGAGTGATGGGAGTAGTACTGGCTTGGCCGTATATGGCAGGGTTGCCCTGAGAGGTGGCAACATGAAGCCTAGGTCGGTTGTTTCCTTGGTTCGAAGGCATCCCGTAAGTTGGCAGGGGAGGAACGTGGTTGAAGGTTTGAGGAACTGGCTTCGGGGAATCGTCGTCCTCGACCAGGACAAAAGTACCGTCTGACTGGGGGATAGCTGCTATACCTCGCTCATTCAGAAGTTGTACCACGAAATTCTGCTGATCTTCTTTCTGCCTCTTGTGAACCTCACAAGCCCGGATGGCTTCTTCCAATGTCATATCTGTTACCGGTGGCGAGGGTCCATCCCCGTCACGATTTCTCGGTGAGCTAGACATGTCGGATATTCTGGCGGAGGGAACTGAGGGAACCGAAGAACTGTCTGACGCTGTCGTAACTGTGATTTAGGGAGGCGCTTACCCAGAATTCTGAACCACTTTCTGCTCGCTGCAAGGAACGAAAGGCAGGGTTTAGGCTTTGGAAAATGGAATTTGGCTCAAGGTTTCGGGCTTGTGCAATGTGCAGTTACTGATTAATGTTTACTTAAAATGCATTTTCTCAGAGTCCTAATCGGTTGGAAAAGATCGTGTCTTCTTTTTCGCAACTAACCTAAAGGCTCTAATCAGTGGATCTCGTCACTACGTTTATAAGCCCCTCGTTTCCATTTGTAGATCATCTTCTCGGGACAGACAATCCTGAGCGAGGGTCCTATAAGGCAAGCGAGTTCCACCGAAAAAGGAAAAAGTGAACTTAAGGCTAGCTGATCACGCAAACTTCCAACGTATGTGACGCACGGGCCACGGTCGAAGTCAACATCCTTAAGTTAAGGCGGGGATCGTGCCAAAGTTTCGGCATGACCTCTCCTGACTCGCTTGCGCGAGGGGCCTTAGCTTCTAGCGTTAGCCAAGTTGTGGCTGGCATGGTGCATACGGTGAGGGTTTGGTGACACGGTTTCACATTGAACCTTCGGGTATATTTTTCGGCAGAGCTCCGCGTCAAAGTCAAGGCTGAAAAGCTCAAGACTTCGGGTCAGGAACGACCTTCAGTCTCAATCTTTCGAGCTTGACTCCTGACGGAACCCGGCGTAAAAACATACACTTAGGCTTTATGACACGTACTAAGCCAAAAACCAACCGGGGTCTTGGACGAAGTGTGACACAAAGAGTGCATGGCTTACACGAGCTAGGATGGGCTGTTTGGGATGACCCCGTGCGCACTCGAAAGGTGTCTGGCAGACCAACCGAGTTGCAACTGAACGGTCATCCCGGGTTACGGGTCGTAGTGTTTAGTGTACCGAGGCAGCAAGTGCACGTGAAGTGCGGTGTACCGAGGCAGCAAGTGCGAGTAGTGTGCGGTCACTAAAATTCTTTTTTTTTCTGAGTAAAACAGAGATTTTTCAGAATGTGTCTTAAAGAATTTTATGCGCAGTTCAAAATGTAACATGAAAATCAAGTATGAACGGGAATGCACGAACATGTTATGATTTTGAAAAAAGACGATAATGTAACACCATAAAAAAAAACCGTTCGAGGTTTAAAGTAACACACGCACACAAAAACGAGGAAGGGTAAACGAAAGTTTGACCCACGGAAGGCTTTTTTGAAAACAACGGTAGTTTTGAAAAAAGTATCCAAGTCCCCAGCGGAGTCGCCAACTGAAATTACCCGGATTTTCGCGCGAGGCGAAAAGGCGGTTGTCTTTCGCGGAGGGTTGGTGTCTGAGACCTCGCTTTTTGGGAAGGAGAGGAGTCGCCACGCGGTTTTTGTATTTTGAGCCCAAACGTTGAAAAACGGCTTTTGGTTGAAAATGGTGTCATTTTTATTGGCAGCAAAAACTTAGGAAAAAGCTTTGAAAACGGGGTGTCATTTTTATTGGTAGCTAAAACGAGTAAAAAGCTTTTTGAGTACCAGAGATTGTTAGGTTCGGAGGTCACGTTACGTTTCGGGAAGAGTATTTTGAGATCACCTGAAACGCCTCGTATGACGAGTCTTTCTACCTTTCTCGAAAATGTGTGCGTGTGTGTGTGTTTGCATTTTTTGAAATGGGGGCTTGAATGACAAGCTTAATCTTGGTTTGAATGTCAAACGTTGATTATGTGATTTTGTTTGAAAAGGCGAGCGTTTGAATGACAAACGTCGGTTTTGGAAGTTTTAGGAAAAGTGGCGCGAATGCTGATTTTAACTGTTTAACTTAAGTGTCAAATGTTGACTTTTAAGAAAAGAGCGTTTGAATGTCAAACGTCGGATTTTGAAGATGATTGTTTGGATGCCAAACGTCATTTCGCGCGTTTTGAAAGAGAGTTCGAATGTCGAACTCCGGTTTTGAACCGGGCGTGTCATTGTTAGCGATTTTACGGGAAAAAAGCATTAAATGATTTTGAATGTCAAAAGTCGGCTTTTAAGTTTGAAGATGAGCGTTTGGATGCCAAACGTCATTTCGCGCGTTTTGAAAGAGAGTTCGAATGTCGAACTCCGGTTTTGAACCGGGCGTGTCATTGTTAGCGATTTTACGAGAAAAAGGCATTAAATGATATGCGATCAATGAATCGTTTTGCGACTCGGACTTTTGATAAGTAAATACTATCACGATCCAAATGGCTCGGACTTGTAAATGACAGTATTTAAAGTGCGGCATCGACGGAATCAAACGACCCGGAATTGTAAAGTGCAATCAACGAGCCAAACAGCTCGGAATTGTAAAGTTGCGTAAAAGTAAAGGACGATCAACGGATCAAACGATCCGGAATTTGTAAATGACATGAAAGTAAATGACGTTCGACGGATCAAACGATTCAGAATTGGTAAATGACATAAAAAGTAACGGAACGGGACCGAAACGCCATTTTAACTCGAGATTACTTCTCTTACGGGAAGAGAAGAGGATCAAGGACTAAAACGTATCGGACCTCGTTAGACGGTGACGTCTACATTTCAACAACGTTCGTCCGAAACGGTTGTAGCGATTGGCGCGTAAACCGAGATGGAACGAGAGTTTAGGGAGAGAGAGCTCTACTTATGGCTAGGGTCGGCTCCTTTTGCTCGGTGGGCATATACGGGATACGAAAGGGGGTTTGGAACGGTGTTTTGAGGTGTTTTGGTTCGTGTTTGGTTGAAATGCGGAGTTTTCACGTAAATCGAGGCAAAACGGGGCTCGGGGAAGGTGGAAAAGGGTTTATGCCGTGGCTTGAGAGGATTTTGGGTGATTTTTGTTGTTGTTAAAATGTTTTACAGCCCTCTGTATTTAGAGGTGAAATTTGTAAAAGAGTCCGGACGGACTTAGGCTGAAAACCAGGGGGTTTTGTGAAACTTTGGAAATTGGAGGGACTTGCTGGCAATTCTGAATTGTCTGCAAAAGAGTTCGGCCGGACTTGGACTGCATATCAGGGGTATTTTAGTCTTTTCCCACTGATTTTTGATTGATGTTGACGAGGGAGCTGTGGCATGCGTGCCACGTGTCCTGTGACTCACCTAGGGCATGAGATTTCGTGCCATTGTCCTCGATTTTGTCCATTTTTAAAATAACTGTCCGGAAAATGTCTGAAACGCCCCCGGAAAGTGCCGGAGAGTACGTTTTTCAGGGAAAGCTATACTTTTACGTGCGACGACGTGTGTTGAGTATGCTTCGACGTTGGGATGCACGGGACAGTCCCGAGACGTCTTGTTGGCTTGAGAACGGGGAGCTTAACGAGTTACGGTTAACCTGGAGCGGGCCAGTTAACGGATTCCGGTTAACTTCTAACGGATTTTGGCGATCCGGATTTGGGTACTTACAATTACCTATTATTTCTCCTAATTTAATGATAAAGATAATTTAGGGATATGATAATTTAGGAGACATCTCCTTTTAAATGATAATCACGATTCCCTATTTTATTCCACACTTACTACTTTCATATTCATCCATTTTTTATCTTTTCCATTAAAACTCTTTCACTACTTCATATTTCTTACGATTAGTCTCTGGTTCATCATCTTCTCCAACCGACTATTCCAAGGTAATTCATGAGTTCATTTTTTCTGGCCATCCAAGTTAATTCCAAGGTCTTTTTCATTTCCATTCTGTTTGTGCGTTGCAGATAACCAGTGATATTTTATTTCTACATTCAATTTGCTTAAGGCTATCTTCTATTTTCTTTCTCACTTGTATATTTTCATTATGTTGTTTTTTATTTCGCAGCCAATTTCTTTCATCTTCTCTCTTTTAACGTTCTAGGTAAGTCCAAATCTCAATTATTTTTCAATCACAATGTACATGATTTAGTTTCTCTCCGTAGCAGCTAATTAGTGATATTTTCTTTCTACATTCAATTTGTTTAAGGCCATGATTTAGTTTCTCTCTTTTTGTTTAAGGCTATGTTCTATTTTCTTTCTCACTTATATATTTTCATTTTGTTATATTCATACTGGTTGTGTCCAAATCTCAAAAAAAAATTCAATCACTAGACTGTCATGATATCACATAGTAGTGTTCTATAATCCTTTCCAAAAGGATTAGAGAAAATAAAGTCATAAGAGCACGGATTTAGGCCAAAAGGGGAAAAATTTGAACCAGATTCAGTCCAATCAAATATTGTACTACTACAAAAACAAACAATGTACTACATTATTAGTACTACTCTGTCATAATACTCTTATCAGGTGCATTATACAGCTCCTAATCTTCCTATCATGCAGATGAGTTGATTCAATTGCAATAGGAATACTGTATAAATGAACTACTATATTTTAATCATTTAACTCAGCATGTTATTGCATGACTTTCACCGTGTTTCTCTTATATTTTTCCCATTTTCATTACAATTTCAAGACACTGTTGATAAGGTCATATGGATCAATTCCTTTCTCCTTCATGACTTTCACCTGTTTCTCTTATATTTTGCCCATTTTCATTAACATATACTTTATATATATACAGTATATATATGTCGGTTTTGGTAAGCCAAAACACAACTAACATAATTTCAGACAAATCTTGAATTGTCACAGGCAAGGCCCTCTGTCCCTAAAAAATTTCTGTGGCCTTGCTTGTGACAAATCAAAATGGAGAAACTTTCAAATTTACAAAAATATTTGTGTTTTTTTGACATTCGAATCTTGGCCATGTCCCTAAAAGTTTTTGGTCTATCTTACAACTTATTTTGTGTTTTTGCTAAAGAATTTTAAACTCTGATTTAGTTGCATATTTTCCATGCAGGGTCTGGACTATCACGCTCTGTTACATTTGTTTGCTCAGCTACCATTGCTGTAATGGCTGCCTTTCTACTTACTTTGCCTAATAAAATCAAGTGCCAATGTCATTTTTATACATGTGGTATTTATTATATTGGTAGATAAAGTACCATTGTTAAAATGGCGTCCTTTGCAGTTAGATGCTTTATGATAATTATAGATACAGTATATTAATGTTTGGTTTTATGAAATTGTTGTATTTTATTAATTGAAAATACTTTGGCAAAGAGTTTGTTGCACTTGCATATTTCTACCAGTTGAGATTACTGGAATAGTAATCCAATATTCAGTTGGACTTTGCATATTCTGATTTGTAAGATTTAACCAGAAAGAATCCATGCTTCTATCTTGAACCTGTTAACCTCTAGACATTTGAAATAATAGTTTTGAAGATTTCACCTGGTTAGCAAATATATCCATGTATGCTTCGAAAACCATGGTTCATGGGTTTGAAGACCATGGTTAGGTTCAATATCATACTTGAAATATTTCATTTCATTGTTATTGCCTGAACTTATCAAACTCCGTCCCAAAATAAATGTTTTTTTAATTTAAAAAAACAATCAGTAGTTTCACCCTTTATTCAAATATTTGTAAGAACTATATTCATTAACTTGAAGGATTTTTTATTTCTTGAATGAAAATTTAACAACTTTGCTCACAAACAGAAGGTTTTTCTGGATTTGGTTTTCAAATAATATTGGTAGGTTTTCACGTTATCTTGATATAGATGTTCACCTTCAGGTTTTTATGTTGCTTAACACTCCCTCTCACTTTTAGTAAAAGTAATTTAGTGAATTTTGAAGCTTCTCATGCTCTCTATCCTTTAACATTTATTGGACTCATTGTAATGAACAAGCTATTGCTGCAGATACTTATGCATGATGACCACCCTGGTCTAAGCCAAAACAATTAGGAAAAACATGGTAGAAGCAGCATTTGCATCCTAAATGGCAACATGGCTATGAGGTATACTCTCACCGTCCCATATACTCTGTAATTTCATTTAAATAAATGAAAACAATATGATCTAATGAAATCTATATATAATATTAAAGCAGAAGAAATTCCAAGCTCCACAGCGCGCCACGTGGCAAGCTCTTATTCGCCGATATTTTGAATTTTGGTCCTTACAATTCTTCTATTTTCGCCAATTTTTTGCATTTTGGTCTTTAAATTTCTTTAATTTTAGCAAATTTCACGCTGGCAATTTGAAATTTGAAATTCCGGTCTATCACCCTAATCATCATGGTATATTAATGCTGGCAATTTGAAATTTGAAATTCCGGTTTATTTATATAATTCATAAAATTTGAAATTCTGGTCTCACCCTAATTATGGTATTTTAACAGAGTCCTAAATATTTTATAATATTATATCCTTATTTACTAGCTAAATAAGATCCATAAAATACAATAGAGTCCTAATTATGTTATAATATTCTATCCTTATTTACTAGACTAAATATTAGAGATTTTAATAGAAGATATACTCTACAAATATTTAGCTCATCATGTTATAATATTCTATCCTTAAAATAAACACCAGTAACTTTTTTACTAGATTTGATCGAAGGTTTATATTTGACTAGACTTTATGTGCAGATCTAAATTATATATAGGTCTCAAATTGTGGAATTTGTCAAATTTTGAAAATGAAATCGTATACTAATCTCCTTCATATTTCCGTATCTTACCTAAATAAACACCCGTAACTACTTTTTCCATTCTACATATGATTACCTATTATTTCTCCTAATTTAATGATAAAGATAATTTAGGGAGATGATAATTTAGGAGACGTCTCCTTCTAAATGATAATCACGATTCCCTATTTATTCCACACTTACTACTTTCATATTCATCCATTTTTTATCTTTGCCATTAAAACTCTTTCACTACTTCATATTTCTTACGATTAGTCTCTGGTTCATCATCTTCTCCAACCGACTATTCCAAGGTAATTCATGAGTTCATTTTTTCTGGCCATCCAAGTTAATTCCAAGGTCTTTTTCATTTCCATTCTGTTTGTGCGTTGCTGATAACCAGTGATATTTTCTTTCTACATTCAATTTGCTTAAGGCTATCTTCTATTTTCTTTCTCACTTGTATATTTTCATTTTGTTGTTTTTTATTTCGCAGCCAATTTCTTTCATCTTCTCTCTTTTAACGTTCCAGGTAAGTCCAAATCTCAATTTTTTTTTCAATCACAATGTACATGATTTAGTTTCTCTCCGTTGCAGATAACCAGTGATATTTTCTTTCTACATTCAATTTGTTTAAGGCTATGATTTAGTTTCTCTCTTTTTGTTTAAGGCTATGTTCTATTTTCTTTCTCACTTATATATTTTCATTTTGTTATATTCATACTGGTTGTGTCCAAATCTCAAAAAAAAAATTCAATCACTAGACTGTCATGATATCACATAGTAGTGTTCTGTAATCCTTTCCAAAAGGATTAGAGAAAATAAAGTCATAAGAGCACTGATTTAGGCCAAAAGGGGAAAAATTGGAACCAGATTCAGTCCAATCAAATATTGTACTACTACAAAAACAAACAATGTACTACATTAATAGTACTACTCTGTCATAATACTCTTATCAGGTGCATTATACAGCTCCTAACCTTCCTATAATGCAGATGAGTTGATACAATTGCAATGGGAATACTGTATAAATGAACTACTATATTTTAATCATTTAACTCAGCATGTTATTGCATGACTTTCACCGTGTTTCTCTTATATTTTTCCCATTTTCATTACAATTGCAAGACACTGTTGATAAAGTCATATGGATCAATTCCATTCTCCTTCATGACTTTCACCTGTTTCTCTTATATTTTGCCCATTTTCATTAACATATACTTTATATATATACAGTATATATATGTCTGTTTTGGTAAGCCAAAACACAACTAACATAATTTCAGACAAATCTTGAATTGTCACAGGCAAGGCCCTCTGTCCCTAAAAATTTTCTGTGGCCTTGCCTGTGACAAATCAAAATGGAAAAACTTTCAAATTTACAAAAAATTTTAAGTTTTTTCGACATTCGAATCTTGACCATGTCCCTAAAAGTTTTTGGTCTATCTTACAACTTATTTTGTGTTTTTGCTAAAGAATTTTAAACTCTGATTTAGTTGCATATTTTCCATGCAGGGTCTGGACTATCACGCTCTGTTACATTTGTTTGCTCAGCTACCATTGCTGTAAAGGCTGCCTTTCCAGTTACTTTGCCTAATAAAATCAAGCGCCAATGTCATTTTTATACATGTTGTATTTATTATATTGGTAGATAAAGTACCATTGTTAAAATGCCTGCCTTTGCAGTTAGATGCTTTATGATACTGGTTGATACAGTATATTAATGTTTGGTTTTATGAAATCGTTGTATTTTATTAATGGAAAATACATTGGCAAAGAGTTTGTTGCACTTGCATATTTATACAGGTTGAGATTACTGGAATAGTAATCCAATATTCAATTGGACTTTGCATATTCTGATTTGTAGGATTTAACCAGAAAGAATCCATGCTTCTATTTTGAACTTGTTAACCTTTAGACATTTGAAATAATAGTTTTGAAGATTTCACCTGGTTAGCAAATATATCCATGTATGCTTCGAAAACCATGGTTCATGGGTTTGAAGACCATGGTTAGGTTCAATATCATACTTGAAATATTTCATTTCATTGTTATTGCCTGAACTTATCAAACTCCGTCCCAAAATAAATGTTTTTTTAATTTAAAAAAAACAATCAGTAGTTTCACCCTTTATTCAAATATTGGTATGAACTATATTCATTAACTTGAAGGATTTTTTATTTCTCGAATGAAAATTTAACAACTTTGCTCACAAACAGAAGGTTTTTTCTGGATTTGGTTTTCAAAATTTTTTTGTAGGTTTTCACATTCTCTTGATATAGATGTTCACCTTCAGGTTTTTATGTTGCTTAACACTCCCCCTCACTTTTAGAAAAAGTAATTTAGTGAATTTTGACGCTTCTCATGCTCTCTCTCCTTTAACATTTATTGGACTCATTGTAATGAACAAGCTATTGCTGCAGATACTTATGCATGATGACCACCCTGGTCTAAGCCAAAACAATTAGGAAAAACATGGTATAAGCAGCATTTGCATCCTAAACGGCGCCAACATGGCTATGAGGTACACTACTAGAAACAGGCCAATTACCGACGGAAATTTACTGACGGACCGCGTCCGTCGGTAAATACCGACCGAAAATTAAGGGTTACCGACGGAGCGTCAGTCTGTAGGGTGACATATAAATCCCTAGCTCAGCCCTTTCTTCCATATTTCGAACCCTATTTTTTTCTCTACTTCTGAACAGCCGCCGCAACCCTTTCATTCGCACTCTCAACAAAACAATGGCGTGGGAACACTTCTTCTCCGTCGTCCGTTCATCATCGCCGTCTCCGTTCATCATCGTCGTCTTTCGAAACCCACTAAACCCTCTGTTCGAATCGCGAGCAATTCGAGAATCGTTGATTTCACAGTCATCGGAGGTAATCCATCTCTTCTAAATCATTTCCATAATCTCCCTTTCTTTTTAATTGATTTACTTTTTTCTCAATTTTGAAATCTAATTGTTTTGATACTTTTATTTGTACTGTAATTGTAAATGTTAGGGTAATGAGGTCAAGAAGTCAACAGACAGAGCTGAGGGTCTGTTGTGTAAATAATTGTAAAGGTAGGATCTAAATGTAAATAGATTGGTTAGTTTGTTAGGAGGTTAAGAAAGTTGTTGAGGTTGTTATATTCAATGTATATATACTGATGTAGCTATGCTGTCATATTCAAGAGAGTGAATGAATTCATCTTTCACAATTCAGTTCAACATGCTCATTGTTCTCAGTTGTAACATGGTATCAGAGCAATTGATCTGAAGACCTGATTTGCTTCCGCTGATTCAATAAGATTAGCTTTCGCCAAAATTCATTCGAGTTGTAATTTCCTGTTTCTTCCTCAAATCAGGTGATATTCTTCCTTTTCTTCATAAATTTGTGATGGAATTTGTTTGTAATTGATAGAAGAATTTGTGTTTACGAGATCTGATCATTTTCTCGATTGATTCTTCGTATTTCATTGATCGATTTGTGCTCTGTTGATCGTAATTCCATCTACAATTTGTGCTCTGTTTCTTCATCATCTGCAATTTGTTGATTCTTCGAGTTTCTTCAATCTGATTTGTTGATTTGTTCTTCATTTGTTGAAATCGAAAATGACTGATTCAAGTGATTCTGATATTGATCCATATGAAATCAGTGAAACTCTCATTCAATTAAGCTCAAATCATCCTCTCTTCCTTCATCAAAATGATCATCCTGGCATGAAGTTGATTACTCATGTTCTTACTGAATCCAATTACTCTCAGTGGAGTAGAGCTATGACATTGTCGTTGGAATCCAAGATAAAATTAGGCATGATAAATGGCCTATCACCCAAACCTAAAGCTAATTCCAAATACTTCCCTCTTTGGACCAGATGCAACAGCATGGTCATTTCCTGGATTACAAATGTTCTATCTCCTGACATTGCTTCTAGCATTGCCTACCTTCCAACAGCTCAGCTTGTATGGGAAGATCTCAGAACTAGATTCGCAGTGTCAAATGCCCCCAAGATCTTCCAGATTCGTAAAGAACTTGCATCATTCTCTCAGGGACACTTGTCTATCTCTTCTTATTATACAAAGTTCAGGAGTATGTGGGATGAATATTATGAACTCACACATCTATCCAAATGTCTATGTCAATGCACTTGTGGTCATACCAAATCTCAAGAGGATTTTGAGCTATTGCATAAGTTGACACAATTTTTAATGGGACTTAATGATGGTTTTACTTCTACCAGAGGTCAAATTTTAATGATGAAGCCTGTACCTACTGTGAATGAAGCTCTGAGCATGCTTATTCAAGAAGAACAACAAAGGGGCCGGGTTCACTGTGACCATGAATATGCAAGAACCTGATAGTTCTTTGTCCACTGCATTACTTAGCAGAGGTAGTGGCAACAATTTTAGAAGCAATCAATTCAGATCTAAACCAAGAGGCCAACTGTTCTGTGATTACTGCCATGGTGATACTCACTCTAAGGATAAATGTTTCTTTCTTCATGGGTATCCTGACTGGCATGCTCTCTATGGGTCGAAACCTGATTTGGCAAGGATGCCTAAGAATTACAAAGAAAGGTTTGGAAGAAACACAAGTGGTCCTTATCAGAACAATCACAATGTTGCTGCAGTCTCTTCTGAGCAAAATGGGAACAATATTTCATCTGATTCCTCCAGTGACCCTTCATCCAAGACAGTAGCTGCTTCCTCTCTTGGAAATCTCTCTGCAGGGCAAGTGCAACAACTGTTGCAACTTCTAAATATGCCCAGTTCCAACTCTGGTGACTCACCTTCTGCAGGTATCCACTTGTCCAACACATGTGTTGCTAATTCTCTATGCTTAAATTCATTTTTCACTGCACATAACACTTGGATATTAGATACTGGGGCTACTGATCATATAACTTCTTCATTTGATCTTCTCAGTAATCCCACACCAATCAATTCATATATGTATCTTCTAAATGGTCAAAAATCTCTTATTACTCACAAAGGCACCATTCATTTGACAGATTACATTACTTTGTTCAATGTCTTGTTTGTGCCTGATTTTTCTTTCAATCTCATCTTTGTGAGTAAACTTACATCTGATAGTCCTTGTACTATTTCCTTCACTGCTGGTGATTGTCATATGCAGGACCAAGTGTTGAAGAAATTCAGACTGATTGGTAAAGAACAACAGGGTTTGTATACACTGCTCTTATCAAATTCCATCTCCAGTAGCATTCATAAGTCTTCTGATATACAATGTTCTCATATGTGTACTAGTTCAACTTCTGTTTCTCTTTGGCATCATAGATTAGGTCACATTCCTATTTAGAAGTTGAAACTAATTCCTTCTATAGTTTGTAATGACACTCATAAATGCAATGAATTTCTTTGTGATATCTGTCATTTGTCCAGGCAAACTAGATCTCCTTTTCCTCTCAGTATATCAAAGAGCAATTCTCCTTTTTCTCTTCTACATTGTGATGTGTGGGGACCTTATAATAAAATGACTCATGATGGTTTCACTTCCTTCTTAACTATAGTAGATGATTTTTCTAGGTCTACTTGGTTATACCTTCTGAAATCAAAAGATCAAGTCCCTCAAATGCTTCTAAACTTTCTCACTCTTGTCAAAACTCAGTTCAAAGGTATTGTTAAAATCATTCATTCGACAATGGGATGAATTCTTCAAAGCAAAGCAGTTTACTGCTATTCTTCAACCTCTTGGCATTCTCGCAAACCAAGACATGTATTGAAACTCCACAACAAAATGGTAGAGCTGAGAGAAAACATAGATATGTCTTGGAAATTGCTAGATCTCTCAGATTTCAAGCCAATCTTCCATTGAAATTTTGGGGGGATTGTGTTATCACAGCCACTTACTTGATCAATCGACTTCCAAGCACTGTTCTTCTTAACAAAACTCCTTTTGAAGTTCTTCTTGGTGTCAAACCAACATATTCTCATCTCAAAGTCTTTGGATGTCTATGTTTTGCTTCTACATTGTCTCATCACAGAGATAAATTCTCACCTAGAGCCACCAAATGTGTTTTCCTTGGATATCCTCCTCACAAGAAAGCCTACAAGCTTTATGATCTTCAGTCTCACAAAATTTTCTACAGTAGGGATGTAAGATTCTATGAATCTATATTCCCTTTCTTCTCCAAAGACATTTCTTCACCTGTTGCTTCTCCTATTTTACCAAACACTGATATTGATTGGTTATGCACTGACAATGATATCATTTCTTCTCCTTCTTCATCTCACTCTGCTCCTCCATCTCAATCTTCCATTCCTCATTCTTCTCCATCTCAATCTGTTCCTTCTCTTTCACCTCCTGTTTCTACCAGACCTATGAGAAAGAAGAGTGTACCTATCAAATATCAAGATTATGGTAATCTTCCAAGTTCTTTTACCAATCATGCTGCATCTCTCATCGCAAGGTACACCTATCCTTATCCCTTACATGATTTCATTTCTTATGACAATCTTTCTCCTCAATACACTGCTTTCTGTTTAAATATATCTTCCTCTCCTAAAGAACCATCCACATATAAGCAAGCTGTTAAGAGTTCTGAGTGGTGTGAGGCTATGAAAAATGAACTTGAAGCTTTAGAACATAATAATACATGGGTTCTACAAGCTTTACCTGTTGGGCAACACACTGTGGGATGTAAATGGATCTACAAGCTGAAATATAACTCTGATGGCTCATTGGATAAGTACAAGGCTAGGTTGGTTGCCAAAGGTTTCACTCAGATTGAAGGACAAGATTTTTTTTGAGACATTTGCTCCTGTAGCAAAGATGACAACTGTTAGAACTTTGCTAGCTATTGCAGTGTCTAAAGGTTGGTCTCTCTCTCAGATGGATGTATCTAATGCATTCTTACATGGAGATCTTCATGAGGAAGTTTATATGGATATACCTCCAGGTCTTGTTCTTCCTTCTCATCTTCAACAGTCAAGTGCAACTTCTCCCATAGTGTGCAAGCTTCTGAAATCTTTATATGGACTGAAACAGGCTCCTAGGCAATGGTTTCATAAGTTCTCAGATGCTCTTGTGGAATTTGGCTTCCATTCTACTCATGCAGATCACTCATTGTTTATTCTCAAGACTGCTACTCAGATCACTGCTGTGTTGGTTTATGTGGATGATTTGATTATAACTGGTAATGATTCAAAGGTTATTGTTGCTGTTAAAAACTATTTACATTCTAAGTTCAAGATCAAGGACCTTGGATCTCTTAAATACTTCTTGGGCTTAGAAATTGGGAGGTCAGATAAGGGTATTTACCTACATCAAAGGAAATACACCTTAGACATTATCATTGATACAAATCTTGAGTCTTGTAAACCTGCAAAAGTGCCTATGGATGTTCATCATGAGCTTGCAGCTGATCAAGGTGTTCTTTTATCTGATCCTAGTCCTTTTAGAAGATTGGTGGGTAGATTGATCTATCTCACAATTACAAGGCCTGAATTATCTTATCCAGTTCATATATTGAGTCAATTTCTTTCTTCACCTAGGGAGCCTCATATGTCTGCTGCACTCAAACTGGTGAAGTTTCTCAAAGGGAATCCAGGTCAAGGCTTGTTTTATGGACCTTCATCTCTTACTCTCACTGCCTATAGTGACTCAGATTGGGCTGCTTGTCCAACCACTAGGAAATCATTGTCAGGCTTCTGTATATTCCTAGGGCAGTCTCTAATATCTTGGAAGTGCAAAAAGCAATCCATTGTTTCCAGGTCTTCAGCTGAGGCTGAATACAGAGCTCTAGCCAATGTGTGTTGTGAAGTTACTTGGCTTCTCTCTTTACTCAATGCTTTTGGGATCTCAGACTTAACTCCTGTCTCTCTCTTTTGTGACAATAAGGCAGCACTTCATCTTGCAGCCAATCCAGTGTTTCATGAAAGGTCCAAGCATATTGAGATTGATTGTCATCTAGTCAGAGAAAAGATTGTTCAAGGGATCATCAGCACTCATCACATCCCTACATCAGAACAACCAGCTGACTTATTTACTAAATCTCTTTCTTCTGATAGATTGACTCATTTATTATCCAAGATGAATGTGTTCAACTTATTCCACACATCCATCTTGAGGGGGGGTAATGAGGTCAAGAAGTCAACAGACAGAGCTGAGGGTCTGTTGTGTAAATAATTGTAAAGGTAGGATCTAAATGTAAATAGATTGGTTAGTTTGTTAGGAGGTTAAGAAAGTTGTTGAGGTTGTTATATTCAATGTATATATACTGATGTAGCTATGCTGTAATATTCAAGAGAGTGAATGAATTCATCTTTCACAATTCAGTTCAACATGCTCATTGTTCTCAGTTGTAACATAGGGTTTGTGAATCGGGACATTTGAATATCAGATCTGCTTCTTTTGTTCATTGATTTTGTGTGAGATGGTTTTATTTATTTTGTATTTGTTGTGATACTTGATTTTTGGTAATGGCGTAATTAGTATAAGGTTGACAATTGGGGATTGGGGATAATTTTTTTGTGTGTTGAAGTTAGAGCTTATGTGGTATGAAATGAAGTAATTTGATTCGATACCGCAATGCGTACAGTATATAATCCCCTTGTATTTCCTTTGTTTAACATCATGAACTTAAGAGGAAATTATGCAGAAAAGAAGCTTGACATCATCTGTATGCATTTTATTTGTAGAATTAAGTTCCCTTACACAGCTATCCACACTACTTTTGTCCTTTTATAACAGCTTGTCTCTAGCCTTGTACCATCATGCTATCTGGAGTCATTGCTGTTTATAAATTCTTTTTTGTTTATGAACTCTCTTTATGTGCTAATTCATAAAGATGAGTTTATTGCCATTTACTGCTATACCTTGTTCTATTAGTTGTGTATAGCATTCATTTACTTCATGCTCTTGTTCATTTTTAAAAATGTGCACACTGTGCAGGTTATTAACAGAAGATCCTAACCAGAGACTTGGTGCCAGGGGAGCAACAGAGGTGAGTTTGCTTCGTTAGTTAAATTTGATATTAGAGTGGTTCAGTATATGCTGATATTTCAATGAAATAATTTGATTCAAACATTTATGCAGGTGAAGCAACATCCTTTTTTCAGAGATTAACTGGGATACACTTGCTCGACAGAAGGTATGACTGGCTCTAATTTTGTGTTAGATACATGCATCAAATACATTACTCCCAAAATAATTGTCGCAGTTGACTTGTCAACATTTGTAAGGTAGATGTTTTACTAGTCGCATCACATGGAATTCTACGGATGAAAACATCTATGGAGCCAGTGAATTTGATGATTCAAGTGACAGTGGTAGCTTGAGCGGTAGCAGCAGTTGCCTAAGCAATCGACATGATGAAGTGGTCAGTAGGCCTGAAACTCGGTTGGCGAGAATAATGATAGTAAAACACACTTTTTATACATTTCAGTTGAGGGGTTGACTTGTTTTTTTCTTGGCAATGGGAAACAGGTGGATGAATGTGAAGGTCTTACTGAGTTTGAATCTGAAACTAATGTGAACTACTCCTTCAGCAATTTCTCGTTTAAGGTACATCATTTCTGATTGGCATTACAAATGTTCTTGTAGGTATGTTCTAAATGATTAATTAATGGAATGACTTCAGAACTTTGTTTGATATTTCTGCGGAAAGAGAGATTCTTTTCCATCTTTTTTGCTTTCTTCTGTTATTAGGGTCCTCGTTGCTTTTACTTTGAAACTTTAAATTTAGCTCCATGCAACTTTGAATGACTGTCAGCAACCAAATCTTGAAAATACCTCATAGTTGTTATGGATGTCCTTCTACTCTTTCTGTTTCGGTATATTTCACAGAAAACCTGGTTTTCCATGATAACCGATGCATCAGCACATATACATGAAAGGGGCAACATTAATACCAGGGATTCCTCCTCATGAATCTCAATGGAAAGTGAAAGAAAAAACTAAACATGTGATGCTGCGATTGATTATCCTTCAGAAACTAATGAATGCAAAAGTTGACCTACCTAAATTTTGTTATAATTGTGGGAAATCAGATGAACTTTACTGACCAAACTTTTGATTCAGACGTTTAAATGAAAAAATATCTTAACTGTATTAATTTGGATGATCATAATCTGTCCTAGCTTGCGTCAATCAACTATGATTTGCTTACAAGGAAAGATGACCCTCCATCAAGTTGAAATACATAGGAATGTTCTCTTGCATAAAAGATGCAGCTGTTTTTGAATTAGAAGTTTGGGAAGGATCAACACTGCCTCGCCTTGTTTGCACACTATGTAAATGTATGGTTTTCTTGTTACCCTTCTATTTTACTCCCTCTATCCCTAAAGGAATGTCTGAATTCAAGAAATTTTTGTTCCAAAATGAATGTCTTTTTTGTAAAAAACTGCCCCTAAACATTTTTAAATAGCAAAAGTACGATATTGAAAAGTTTGACTTGTCAAATGTCACCTTAGTTTTGGGACGGAGGGAGAAGTAGAGAATAAAGTGACCCTCAGAAACTATCAACAGAACATGTTTTAGAAGTTATCAAAATAAAAGTAAATTCACATCAGATTTTCATTTGAAATGATTCAAGTTGACTTTTGGAAGTCTGTGACTCATTTTTTTTCTGGGATGGAAGTATTCATCATTTTACTGGTCAAACTGAATTGGTAGGTTGCTGAAGTTTTATTGCATTTTGTTCGTCTCTGAAAATGTAGCACTGCATATAATTGGACTATATTTTCTTTTGCATAGAACAGGCATGCACTGAAATGGTAATGCCAATGTCTTGTGACAAAGACTCTAGCATGTTTTCAGTTTACAAATATAATTCTTCTGATTATGAAGAGCAATGCTGGGAGGATTACCATGTCAAACCAAGGCCAACATGAATAACTACCGAGTTTGGTGGACATGTAAGTATCACTTGTCATAATTTACTTATGATTTCTATGGTTAGAGTTAATTGCTGATATCATTCTTTACTTTCCTAGAATCATTGCTTTTATGAAAACAGTGTGAACATGTATGCTTGACTCTCATTACAGTGTACTAGGGTTGAAGTCACATTCCATCTTTCAGAGTTGATAATCTCTGTTTCTGCAGGAGGTGGATCCCTGCGAGGACTTAACTGATGATGACATCCGAACTGCAATACAGAATGCAACTGGTCCTAGATCTGCGTTATTTCTGCCTGAGGTATGTATTGTGATACAGAATACACTTGATATGAAGCATTTTGTATGTACTTCATTAACGTTATAATTGTATCTATACTATATATAAAAAGAGAAGGGTTGAAACCGAAGCTTAAACAAAGTAAGATGGTTAAAAATTTCGATAAGCCAAATTTCTTATGTGAAAAACATACTACTATCAGTTTTCACATGTCTATTAACACTGAGGTCTTTTATCTTCAGGGATTATGGCATCATACATTGTTTTCCTCTGTTGGTCTGCTATCAGAAGGTTAGAACCCTTAAATTTCCATACCCAATATAAAATCATAATTTATAGATAAATAAATTTAGATTGAAACATTATATTCGGCATTTTAAATCAGTTGGTATCTTAATTAATACAAACATCTTTGTCCCTCTTAGTTTCGCGTTGAACTGAAAGAGGATGATATTCCTTACAAGTACGGTTTCTTCCACTTGATATTCTCATTGGGGGCAATGTACTTTGCAATGCTATTTATCAGTTGGAATCTAGATAGCTCAACCAGGAAGTAAGTTATATGTATATGCATACCCCTTTCTTTCTTCTGCATATATGCATCATTTTCTGTATATACAGTACATTAATGGCGGTAAAACGTCGACAGATGGAGCATTGATGTTGGTTGGGCTAGTACGTGGGTGAAAGTCGTTAACGAGTGGTTTGCAGCCACAATATACCGTAGCTTGTTAGATTTGTTGTTGGCTGCAATGCTTTTGCTCATTAGGCTCGCAGGGGAATAAGTTTTCATCCATTTGATTTTTATAATAGTTTATTATAGTGATTAATATAAATGTTATCCTAGTCAAAATAGTCACTTTGATGATGGTAACAGGGTGTTTATCTGTTAGAGAACTGGTATCAGTTTTGTATATGATTATAAGTTAATGTGACTCTTAAATATGGTCTCTTCAAGTGGAATAGAGGGAGTATCATACATCTCTCACCTTTTTTGTTCTTGAGACGGTTTTAATATGACAATAATCTGCAGATCCTCAAGCAGAACATTTACTGAGATTGGCTACTAAGTTCTACAAGAATTTAGCTCGAATGGCTCCAAAAGGTTTCAAGCAAATTTTACCCAGCTCAAAGTACCAGAAGCTTGTGGAACTGACTTGCACAAAGCTAACTGCCCCTCTGTACAAATTTGTGGCGTTGATGCAACAGGTATGAAGCTCTAGACTCTTGCTATTCCATTTTGTTTCAGATTCATTCTAATTTATCTTTAATTAATTTAGTCCCTGTTCTCCTCATTTTGACATCTTCATAATCATTATTCCAATAATATTTACTCCATATTAAGTTGTTATCTTTTAGAAAAAACAATATCGTCTGTCAATACTATCTTGCCCATCCATACAATCTTGAAAAATGTTTCCTTCAGATTCCTGAAAATTATTAGCTCTAAGCCGCTAAATACCATAATATTTGTCTGAAAACCTAGATACTATTAGTTTTGCATCACCATGCTAATCCCAGAAAAGTAAACTAATTGGGGAGAGGGACCGGGGGGATTAAAGAGTGATTACCAAAACTATCAGGTTTTACCCTTCTTCCAAAATAAAGAGTGAAAATTCCTTTATTAGGATTTCCTTAGTGTTCAAAGATGAGGGATGAATCTTATTTTGGATGTTCTTTTACTTTATTTATTGTATTTCTGACTTATGGATTTTGTATGTATTGAATTGAGTGTTCTTTCTTCTTCAGGTTATCGAATGGCTGCTGAATATGCTCGCAATGCGTTGCTAGCACAAGTTGTGGATAATAAAATTTAAGTAGTTTTTATGTTGATTTTAAGATTTTGATGAATGTTGAATTTGTTTTTTCCTGTTTTTGGTGAATGTTTTATTGAGTTGTATTTGGATGTAGATATTTTTGGATTTGAATGCTAGTATTTTGGTATTTGAATTTGTGCAGGTTGTTTGTAGCTTTTTAAATAATTTTGATTTTTTTTTAATTCTAACTATTTACCGACGGAAATATCCGTCGGTAAATTTCTTAAATAAATTGATAATCAAATTTACCGATGGAATACTAATCCGTCGGTAATTTCAACCTTTACCGACGGATATTTTTGTCGGTATTACCGACGGAAATATCCGTCGGTATTACCAACCAGTTTTTACCGACGAAATCCGACGGACCGAGTCCGTCGGTAATACTCATTTCCTGACGGAAATTGGGCTTTACCGACGGATTTCCGTCTGTAATTGCTGTTATTCTAGTAGTGGTATACTCTCTCCATCCCATATACTCTGTAATTTCATTTAAATAAACGAAAACAATATGACCTAATGAAATCTATATATAATATTAAAGCAGAAGAAATTCCAAGCTCCACAGCGCGCCACGTGGCAAGCTCTTATTCGCCGATATTTTGCATTTTGGTCCTTACAGTTCTTCTATTTTCGCCAATTTTTTGCATTTTGGTCCTTAAAATTCTTTAATGTTAGCCAATTTCACGCTGGCAATTTGAAATTTGAAATTTCGGTCTATCACCCTAATCATCATGGTATATTAACGCTGGCAATTTGAAATTTGAAATTCCGGTCTATTTATATAATTCATAAAATTTGAAATTTCGGTCTATCACCCTAATTATGGTATTTTAACAGAGTCCTAAATATTTTATATTATTATATCCTTATTTACTAGCTAAATAAGATCCATAAAATACAATAGAGTCCTAATTATGTTATGATATTCTATCCTTATTTACTAGACTAAATATTAGAGATTTTAATAGAAGATATACTCTACAAATATTTAGCTCATCATGTTATAATATTCTATCCTTAAAATAAACACCAGTAACTTTTTTACTAGATTTGATCGAAGGTTTATATTTGACTAGACTTTATGTGCAGATCTAAATTATATATAGGTCTCAAATTGTGGAATTTGTCAAATTTTGAAAATGAAATCGTATACTAATATCCTTCATATTTTCGTATCTTACCTAAATAAACACCCGTAACTATTTTTTTGCCATTAAAACCCTTTCACTACTTCATATTTCTTACGATTAGTCTCTGGTTCATCATCTTCTCTAACCGACTATTCCAAGGTAATTCATGAGTTCATTTTTTATGGCCATCCAAGTTAATTCCAAGGTCTTTATCATTTCCATTCTGTTTGTGCGTTGCAGATAACCAGTGATATTTTCTTTCTACATTCAATTTGCTTAAGGCTATCTTCTATTTTCTTTCTCACTTGTATATTTTCATTTTGTTGTTTTTTATTTCGCAGCCAATTTCTTTCATCTTCTCTCTTTTAACGTTCCTGGTAAGTCCAAAGCTCAATTTTTTTTCAATCACAATGTACATGATTTAGTTTCTCTCCGTTGCAGATAACCAGTGATATTTTCTTTCTACATTCAATTTGTTTAAGGCTATGATTTAGTTTCTCTCTTTTTGTTTAAGGCTATGTTCTATTTTCTTTATCGCTTATATATTTTCATTTTGTTATATTCATACTGGTTGTGTCCAAATCTCAAATTTTTTCAATCACTAGACTGTCATGATATCACATAGTAGTGTTCTATAATCCTTTCCAAAAGGATTAGAGAAAATAAAGTCATAAGAGCACTGATTTAGGCCAAAAGGGGAAAAATTGGAACCAGATTCAGTCCAATCAAATATTGTACTACTACAAAAACAAACAATGTACTACATTATTAGTACTACTCTGTCATAATACTCGTATCAGGTGCATTATACAGCTCCTAACCTTCCTATCATGCAGATGAGTTGATACAATTGCAATAGGAATACTGTATAAATGAACTGCTATATTTTAATCATTTAACTCAGCATGTTATTGCATGACATTCACCGTGTTTCTCTTATATTTTTCCCATTTTCATTACAATTGCAAGACACTGTTGATAAGGTCATATGGATCAATTCCTTTCTCCTTCATGACTTTCACCTGTTTCTTTTATATTTTGCTCATTTTCATTAACATATACTTTATATATATACAATATATATATATGTCGGTTTTGGTAAGCCAAAACACAAATAACTTAATTTTAGACAAATCTTGAATTGTCACAGGCAAGGCCCTCTGTCCCTAAAAATTTTCTGTGGCCTTGCCTGTGACAAATCAAAATGGAAAAACATTTAAATTTACAAAAAAATTTATGTTTATTCGACATTCGAATCTTGGCCATGTTCCTAAAAGTTTTTGGTCTATCTTACAACTTATTTTGTGTTTTTGCTAAAGAATTTTAAACTCTGATTTAGTTGCATATTTTCCATGCAGGGTCTGGACTATCACGCTCTGTTACATTTGTTTGCTCAGCTACCATTGCTGTAATGTCTGCCTTTCCAGTTACTTTGCCTAATAAAATCAAGCGCCAATGTCATTTTTATACATGTGGTATTTATTATATTGGTAGATAAAGTACCATTGTTAATATGGCTGCCTTTGCAGTTAGATGCTATATGATATTGGTAGATACAGTATATTAATGTTTGGTTTTATGAAATCGTTGTATTTTATTAATGGAAAATACTTTGGCAAAGAGTTTGTTGCACTTGCATATTTATACAGGTTGAGATTACTGGAATAGTAATCCAATATTCTATTGGACTTTGCATATTCTGATTTGTAGGATTTAACCAGAAAGAATCCATGCTTCTATCTTGAACCTGTTAACCTCTAGACATTTGAAATAATAGTTTTGAAGATTTCACCTGGTTAGCAGATATATCCATGTATGCTTCGAAAACCATGGTTCATGGGTTAGAAGACCATGGTTAGGTTCAATATCATACTTGAAATATTTCATTTCGTTGTTATTACCCGAACATATCAAACTCCGTCCCAAAATAAATGTTTTTTTAATTTAAAAAAAACAATCAGTAGTTTCTCCGTTTATCAAATATTGGTAAGAACTATATTCATTAACTTGAAGGATTTTTTATTTCTTGAATGAAAATTTAACAACTTTGCTCACAAACAGAATGTTTTTCTGGATTTGGTTTTCAAATAATTTTTGTAGGTTTTCACATTCTCTTGATATAGATGTTCACCTTCAGGTTTTTATGTTGTTTAACACTCCCCCTCACTTTTAGAAAAAGTAATTTAGTGAATTTTGATGCTTCTCATGCTCTCTCTCTCCTTTAACATTTATTGGACTCATTGTAATGAACAAGTTATTGCTGCAGATACTTATGCATGATGACCACCCTGGTCTAAGCCAAAACATTTAGGAAAAACATGGTATAAGCAGCATTTGCATCTAAACGACAACATGGCTATGAGGTACACTCTCTCCGTCCCATATACTCTGTAATTTCATTTAAATAAACGAAAACAATATGGCCTAATGAAATTACAGATTATAGCAATAAGTAATAATAAGCTTTAATATGCCCGTCGAATTTCGACGGGTTACTAACTAGTTAGTTTAAAAGGTGGGATCAAATGCAATTGTTTATATGGTTATTCTAACGTGTGCTATAAGAGCACGTAATAAAATACTCAATTTATGTATTAAATTTCTTTTTGACTATTTGTTTCCATAATTATAGCAGTCATTCCATTTTTTTACTATTATATCTTTTCAAGTATGTAAATTTACATATATATACAAAAGTTTTGTTTCATAATTACGAAAACAAATTGTTAAAGAAAAGTTTAATAAATAAATTGAGTGTTTTAATTACGATCTTAACATGTGCCTTAGGATACACATTACAAAACTGTTGTTTATATTTATATGGTAAAACAAAAATAAAAAATAAAAAATCCCAAGCACTCATGCACTCGCCACCACCACCATCACCCTAGTTTCGCCACCACAACCTCCACCACCCACCGCTATCACCACCATCACCCTACTGCTACCACACCTCAACTACCAAAACCTTACTTTTGTCACCGTCGCCACCTCCCTGAAGTCATTACTATCACCATCACCGTCATCCCCCACTGCCATCATCACCACCATGATGGTAAATCCGGCAAGCGCATTTGGTGGAGTCAGGAGACTCAACAAAGGCAATTATAGGTATTGGCGAACGTGTATGCAGTCGTACTTACAAGGACAATAGGTATGGAATGTCGTGGGTGGTAATGAGACTACGCCACTAGAAAAGGAGGACACTCAAGCATTCCGAAAATGGGAAGCGAAAGTCGGGAAGGCTATGTACGCGCTAAAGATTAGCGTCGAGGACGAACTTTTGGAGCATGTCGAGGATGCACAAACTCCAAAAGAGATATGGGATACCTATGCAGCCTTGTTTTCAAGGACCAATGAGGCTCGTCTTCTGATGCACGAGAATGAGCTAATGTCGACTACGCAGCAGAATCTAATAGTAAGTCAATATTTTCATAAATTTAAATCATTATGTCATGAGATCTCGAAGTTAGATCTAGACTCAAATATTAACGAGCAAAGAATGAAGAGGAAAATCATTCATGGGTTGAGACCCAAGTTTAAGGGGTTAGTTACGGCAATTCGTGGTTGGGCCTTATAACAACCATCTCTTTTAGAGTTAGAGAGTTTGCTGGCCAGCCAAGAAATGCTAGACAAACATACATCTAGGCCTTCAACGCCAAAACCAATGGATTCAGAGGAAGCACTATTTAGCCACTGAGGTCTAGGAAGGCAACAAGGATGTGTTGTTGCGGGATGGAAAAAGAAAGATGAGATCCAAGACGAGCATGAAGGTCCGAGGTACAAAGGATGCTCTCACGCAGGGGAAGCAAAATTGAAAAATAAAGATGATTCTCAACTTGATGAGTGGAGAAGAACCAATGAATGTTACAATTGCGGTCGTAAAGGGCATTTCCTAAAAATGGCATAACTCTTTGTAGAAAAATGAAAACAACGAACCAAGAACTGTTCCAGAAACTACATTCATAGAGGTTTCAAACCATAGGTCACACATAACTTTTGGCCTTCCCAATTGGTACAGACTTGTAACTGAAGTTGGGTGAAATCTGGTGTATGATCTGCCTTTTCAAGTGCTGACTCTTCAAGTTCTAGCCTTTTTGCTCATGTATTAACATGAAAAGTTGTTGTATTTTTTCATCTATAAAATGAAGCTAATGTGAAATCAACCTTTTTACATTGGATGTTTAGATATTTATGACCAACTGAAGAGGTTTTCTAATCTGAAAAAGCAAGCTCGTTGTTATAACCAATTCCAAAAATTATTTGAAACTCCAAGTTGTTGGCCAAATTGGATCGGGGTATATCACAATAAGTATCAAAGTAATCTATCCCTCCCTTTTGAGTGTAGCCTTTAGCAACTAATCTAGCATTAAATTTATCAATGGTGCCAATAACCTTCATTTTCTTTTTGAAGATCCATTTACAATCAATTGGTTTTGAACCAGGTGGCAACTCGACAAGAACCCATGTATTATTGTCTATTATAGAATTCACTAGTAGGTAACCCGTGCTCCGCACGGGAAGCTAATTTGCTAATATCATGATTTATTTTTTATAATATAAGTATATTATAAATGAATCAAAACATTAACAATTATAAAGTTAGAAAAATTGTGTTCAATGTTAATAACTTTGTTGCACATAAGTTTAATAGGAATTGCATTGTGACTAACAATGTAGCAATTTTTGCTATTTTAGTTTTGATGTCATAATTTATGTCAGTATGCAACATTTTGTATGGACGTTAACAAAGTGAATGAAAAAACTAACGACCTATTTCTTTTCAAATTACAATATTTTAAATACAATGTAGGGGGTTCCAACCCTTAACCTTCCCGAGAAAAGTACGTCTTTAAGCTAAATGCTCATTGGCATTATTAACGACCTACTTTGATATATATATATAGTAACTATTATGGTTAACTAATATTATTAATAGTAATAGTTAACATATATTGTAACTATAATACTATTACTTAACCTATATAGTAAATTAATACTATTTATAATAATAGTTAACATATATAGTAACTATTATAGTTAACTAATACTATTAATAGTAATAGTTAACATATATAGTAACTATTATAGTTAACTAATACAATTAATAGTAATAGTTAACATATATAGTAACTATTATAGTTAACTAATACAATTAATAGTAATAGTTAACATATATAGTAACTATTATAGTTAACTAATACAATTAATAGTAATAGTTAACTTATAAAGTAACTATTATAGTTAACTAATACTATTAATAGTAATAGTTAACATATATAGTAACTATTATAGTTAACTAATACTATTAATAGTAATAGTTAACTTATATAGTAACTATTATAGTGAACTAATACAATTAATAGTAATAGTTAACATATATATTAACTATTATAGTTAACTAATACAATTAATAGTAATAGTTAACTTATAAAGTAACTATTATAGTTAACTAATACTATTAATAGTAATAGTTAACCTATATAATAACTATTATTATTAACTAATAGTATTAGCTAATAAGGAGAATATCAAAAGTCATATAGATTTTGGGATAGTGATGACGTGGCTTCTCCAAAATCAAGAGTTTGCCTAAACTTGTCCACGTGGCGAAGCCATAACCCTCCTCACCAACTTTAATATATATATATATACATTTCATCATTAATGGCTTCTTTACAAAAGGCGACATCTTGTGATTTCATAGCTTCCTCAAATGTTTGAGGATCAGCCTCAATAATTGGTGATGTTGAGAGTTGGAAGAACTCTGAATTTCTATCACCTTCCACCAAATAAATAATAAAATCTGTATGTTTAGATATTTACGACCAACTTAAGAGGTTTTCTAATCCGAAAAAGCAAGCTTGTTGCTATAACTAAGTTTTGGGAGTGTTCTAATGCCTTTACAAAATAAATAATAAAATCTGGATGTTTAGATATTTACTTGGTGATATTGAGTGTTCTAAGGTATTTATAGGACACTTGGAACATACCTCCAAGCTTAGGAACATCATAAGATTAGGGAAATGAACTAAACATTAATTATTTGAGGATAAGATAGGATGACGCAGCACGGAAGCACGATAGATTCGTGTTTAGCACACTAAACACAAGAATTTTTCAAGCGAAGAACCCTAAAACACAAAGAACTAGAATCCACCAGAAAAGAGAATAAACCCTTGAATTAATCAATCAAAAACTGAGTTAAAACATGTCTCAAAAGTTGTTTAAATACTTCCCTAAACCCTAAGGCAAAAACATGAACCAATGACCAAAATACCCCACACTTGAAAGTCAAAATAAACAGTAAAACGTAATAAGAACGTAATTAGGAAACTCCTCCGTCGACGCGAGGCGCCCGCATGGACTAGGGCCAGGCGCCCGCCTGAAAAGCAGTAACCATGTGTAGACACCCTATTCTGAACTCATAATTACATGATTACACTACTCTTCATATCTCTTTTATGTTTTGATGGAAGCATATCAGTTTCGTCATGTTTCGGTAAGTTTCTAACTAACCTCGTTAGTTTTGGACCTAACTGACTAACGAAACAACTGAAGAGGACAAAATAGTCATCAGACTAGTTATCTCGCACGAGATATCATATCTCGCGCGAGATATCCCCTCGACAGGATGTGCAGAAATCACTCTCCTTCTCCGTTTCAAACTCTCTTTTTGGATAAAACCTTATCAATTCGGGTATCCAATCAGAACTGAGTTCTGGAACCTTCCTAGGGGATTTTACCTCTCCACCTTCACCTCTCCAACCCCCGATAAATACTGGATGACTTTCAGTGTTTCAGAGGTCGACAATTCTGATCCTTGATCAAGAAAACACACAACACACACAATTTGTTGGTTTCTTTCCACGAAAGACTCCTTCAAATCACTCACAAAACAACTCCCAATGTTTGTTCATCAACCTTGTTGATTAACAAACATCGAAGCCCGAATCAAGGGACCAAGGCGAAGCTCCGTCCGCATCAAGATCCAAATCAAGGATCGAGGCGAAGCTCTGTCCAAATCAAGGTTCGACTCTAAACATGAGTCGAAACTCTGTCCGAATCTCTTCTCAAAAGGTAATCATCCTTTAAACTTTCGTTTCTCTTCTCAACCTCTCTATTGATTTTAGAGTAGTGTAATCCCATCAAAAGGATTAGCCTAGAGTCCCTTCAGTCAATGAAGGCGATCTCGAAGCACACAATCCGACATTCCTAATCAAGGAATTGATTAGGGTTTATTTGTTCTTCTTTAATTATTTTATTAAAAAGATTGAAAACCTCTCTTTTCTTTAGCAAGACCGATCTCCGGATTGGGTGAAATGGATGCCTTCTAAACCTACCCATTTCATAACCTAAGCCCCGAACCCAAATCTCTTTCAAAATGGTTTTCCTATGCTTCCAAACGAATAATATAGGTGGCGACTCAAAAAGATGAAAAGATGAAATTTTCCTCACAACGCTACATAGCGACTCCGCTGGGGATTTAAAATTAAGAGGCTTAAACTTGCGTCAAAATTAAAAGAGAGGTTTTCAAAAAAAAAAAATTTAAATTCGAATTTTCTGCTCTCAGATGAGGCATATCTCGCACGAGATATCATATCTCGCGCGAGATATCGCCTCGGCAATCTGGTTGCTTTCTGGTTTCTCCTGTTCATCCCGTGGTCCAAAGACGAGGGTCGAACACGCAAGGGAGATCCCAGAATTCATTATCTGCAAAGTTCCCACATCTTAAGGCCTCCCTTAAGGTGTAGAACTCGAATCTTTATTTCATTTAAATAATTGATTATTATTTATGAACTGCGTGCGATTGGGTTTTATTTAACTAAAGTCCGGTCCATTGGGGATTCGGGAGTTGTAAATTGAATTATTTATCTCTCTTTATCTCTCTTTATGTGGAACTACGACGGCCTGAGTCTTCCTAATTTGGGAGAAACGTAGGCAACCACTTGGTGCGGCCACTATCTGTTTTTCTTTTATTTTTCAAAAAAAAAATCTCTATTTTTACTCTATCACCTAGATTGACTATCACACACGCGCACTCATATTATATCTGTCATTGCACTACATACCCTCTATAAACCCGGGACCCACACTAAGGACGGATGACGGTAACCACCTAGTCGCCGGTCTCTCCGAAGTTGGATCATCCCACTCCGCGTATTCAATCCACCTAGATTGTCATATCGCGGGGAGCCTAGCCTTCCAGCCCTGCATCGCCACATATCATGTAGATTGTCTTTCTAGGAACACTCCATGACCGGTCGGTTTTGACTCGGTAATCTTTCTTGTCTTTGACCAAAGTAAAGCTAATATAAAATTGACTATTGAGAATGGATTCAGAAAAGTCCCTTCGGAAAAAGAAAAAGTCCCTTCGGAATGACCCTTTCGGAAGTCCCTTTAAAGAAAAAAAAAATCCTTCCAGTCAATTTTACGTGGCTTTATTTTACAAAGAATGGTTAATTACCGAGTCCCTAGGTTTGGTTTGAATTACGTATACCTGCAAGATTTACCTAGGATACTAGATAGAAAACGGACCTTTGTCCGTCCGACCATGAATTTAGGAAATAAAAAGGAATAAAATCCATCTCTCCGAATGGTTATCTCGTGCGAGATTACCTACTCCCGCGCGAGATATTATTTGCAGAATCTGTGTTTGTAATTGATGATCGATGTGTGCTCCCTCCTTGAGTCAAAACTCCGTCTCTAATAAAAATAAAAACTTCAAAAAAATCGCTCGTGAGGTATTTTTAACCATCATCCTTTCCTCCATCTAGGATCGTTTGGGGCTAATATTCGAAAAGGCGTTTCGTTGGGATATCTCTAGTTCATCTCTAAGGCCGTCAAGCTCCCTTACCTCTCCAACGGTAGCGTATCAATTTCTTTCCGACACGATGAATTCTGAAGCACTCAAGAAGGAAATTGAGGATCAAAGGATTCGATATGAAGAAATGCTACAAGCCCAAGCCGATGAAATGGAGGCCAAATTAGAACTTGAAAGGAGAATCCAAGCCGGAGAAATGAAAGCCATGGTTGACGAACTCCAAGCCATGAAACTACAAGTGGCTGAATTAAGCTCAAAGAAGAAAGAGAATGAGTCCTCTTCCGATGACGAAGTATCATGCACTAAGAAAGCTAAAAGGCACCGCAAGCACAAGAAAAAGGCATATAAGTCTAGCTCATCATCTTCCTCCTCCGACAATGAGAGTTATGCTTCCAAGAGAGAAAGAAAGAGAGAAAGCAAGGACGAACCCCTTACCATGGAATTGCTAGAAAAGAAACTTGCATCCCTCGATGTGAGCAAGGGAGCCTCGCTCTCTATCGACTATGACACCCTTCGTCAATCCATGTCAAAGCTTCCTAGAAAGTACAAGACACCCGACATTGCAAAATTCAATGGTTCTACTTGCCCTAAAGCTCATTTGGAAACCTACTCTTGGGCCATGCTACCTATGGGTGTCGATGACAACTTGCTAGTTCAATGCTTCCCTCAAACCCTTGATGGTGCCGCTAGAGATTGGTACATGACTCTTCCGCTCTCTACAAGGCTTGATTGGCCACTCGCCAGTCGTACCTTCCAAGAACAATTTGAGGACAACTCCACTTACCGCACCACTAGGAGAGACCTTGAGCAAACTAAGCAACAACAAAATGAGTCATTCGCCGATTTTGTCAAAAGATGGAGGACCAAACTGACTGAAATCGTTGATAGGCCAAGCCTAGACGAACAAATTCATATCCTACTTCAATGTCTCCGCGAAGAGTACCAAGAGAAGCTTGCAGGCAATTACTTCCCTAGTTTCGTCGAACTCCATAAATCGGGCCTTAGAATCGATGAATTGATCCGTCTTAGAAAGAATTCAGAAAAGGAGAATCATCCAACAAAGGGGAGCACCGGTCGTACCTATCATGATTTTGGTGGGGCTACTCTTAAGGAAATGTTCGATGATCTAGTAGGCCAAGGAAAACTGAAGCCAATGGAAGACTATCATCCTAAGAAAATGAGAGAAGATTGGGACCACGACAAATTTTGCGATTACCATCAGTTTAGTGGTCATGACACCAACAATTGCTACAATTTGAGGGATGCCATCCAAGACTTGTATGAAGCCGGCAAGATCAACTGAAGCATCACCACCTTGGGGCTCCGATCGTCCTCTCCCTTTTTCCTTTAAAAAAAAAAAAAAACATAGATTAGGTAAACTTCCTAGTATGTTCTCGAAGAGTCATTCTGTCATTCTAGTCCATCCCTATCCTCTCTAGTTTGTGTCAAGTGAACTATCGAGTCTGTTTCAAATTTTCTTATGAATAAAAGTTATCTCTTTATCCTAAAAACTTTCCCAAAAGTTGTTTTTCTTTATGAGTATCATTTGATCCATGCCGAATAATGGACCCTCATACCTTAAATCATCACGAAAAATAGAAACTTCTAAACAAGTTTGAAATGAAAACTATCCTTAGAAGGCTTAAGGCTAAACATTACTCATGTTGAAGGTCGAAGATCAACAAACGAAGGAAGCCAAAGACGCTGCTATCAACATTCATCCCAAGAAAAGTGGGGCTACTCAATTCAAGGCTTTGAGAGTACAAAAATAAAAAGCTCGCTAGGTCGAAACTCCTCAAATCGTCCTAGGCAAAAATAGAGCATCAAAAAAAAAAAAAAAAAAAAAAAAAGAAAAAAGAGAAAAACTCTCAAGCCTTCATCACCCCACAACAAGGATGAAATTTCAACAAAGGCAAGAAGGACTCTCCCTCAAAGAAGAAGAGTCAAGTGATATCAATGAAGAAAAGAGGATCCCTCAACATCCTCTTACAATGAAGCCCGAATGGCAACGCAAATGAAGAAGACTTTCAACATCAATCCATAAAGAGAAATGTTTAGCCTTAAGTCGTGCTAATGATTGGCTTTCTTTTCAAACTCGTTAAGAAATTTCTAGATGATGCAAGGTCCATTAAAAGTAGAACAACTTTTCTAGATCTTTGAGCCATATAGCGTTCTTTGTTGAGTCTAGGGGCTTCCTCTTAGCCACTCTCATACACATTCTTGAAATTCAAGCAACAAAACTGGGGCTTCCTAACCTTTCCTCCCCCAGTCAATCTCTACTCAAACTCTCAAGAGTAATCAAATCTGCATTAGGGGCTTTCCTCTTTGCTTCTCACTCTCATCATTAGAGAATACACTCCTCCGAAAGAGTCAATGCTTGGATCACCTTCCAAAGAATAGAGCCCGTCTCTCCTTGACAAAATTCTCTCCTCTGAGTTCTCTTCGAGTACACATACTTTTCAAAAAAAGAATAGCTCGCTAGGTTGAAAACTCGTAAAGAGCGGCCTAGGCAAAAGTTAGAGCACAAAAACAAAAGACGCAAAAGAGATGCCCGCTAGATTGAAAACCCGAAAGGGCGGTCTAGGCAAAAACCAGGGTGCGTCACTAAGAAAAAAATCAAAGGAGGGGATCCTTCTTCAATTCGCGGAGCCTCACAAACCTGTTCGCGAAGTCATCTACAACATACAAGAAGTCTTGGGGCTTGGTGTCAAGAGAAGCCTTGGAAAATGCGTGCTTTGGATTGGGCAACATAAGTTCTACATAGGAAAAGCCATTGGAGTGGTTTGAACCTTGTTCAGTCAATGATCATCACACGAAAAACTTAGGGGCTTGACGACGAAAAAGTCCTACGACAACGAAAAATCCTTGAAGTATCCTGAACCTTAGTGTTGAACTTGGGTTATCTCAACGGAATCATATTAGACGATTGTCTCATTCGATCTTTAGATGAACCTCACGAGTTGGTCTTCAAAACCAAAATCTAAATCACAAACAATTTTCAATCCTCACATAATAGAACTCATTCTCCCCGCTGATTCTTGGAGTCGAGTGCACATTGATCGTCTTGAACAAACAAATACTTAAGTGAATGTACGTTGTTATGCAAATGCTTTCACTAACCCTCTTGCAGGAATTAAAATGCGTAAGGCACGTCAAGTGCCTACTTTCAAGAATTAGATCAAACATGTTGAGTGTTTGAATTTCGCTTACCATCTACCAATGCATCCAAATTAAGTGCGTCGAGCATATCTTAAAGCGTCAAGCAACCGTTGCGTCAAGCAACCGTTGCGTCAAGCAACCATAGCGTCAAGCTACCATTGCGTCAAGCATCCATTGCGTCAAGCAACCATTGCGTCAAGCAACCATCGCGTCAAGCATCCATTGCGTCAAGCAACCATTGCGTCAAGCATCCATAGCATCAAGCAACCATCGCGTCAAGCATCCATCACGTCAAGTGCCATGCGTCAAGCATATTCCATCAAAAGCCCGATTCAGCGCCCTTACAGGTGGATCGTCACCAAGTAGGTGTGTCAAGCATCTACAAGTAGTATGTCGAGTACTACTCAACAAAAGCTCGGTCTTGAATCGCCAGGATCGTCACCAAGTAGGTGTGTCAAGCATCTAAAAGTAGTATGTCGAGTACTACTCAACAAAAGCTCGGTCTTGAATCGCCAGGATCGTCACCAAGTAGGTGTGTCAAGCATCTACAAGTAGTATGTCAAGTACTACTCAACAAAAGCCCGGTCTTGAATCGCCAAGATCGTCACCTCACTTCAGACAAACAGGTATCTTCAGAATTGGGTCATGATTTGATTCCTCAGTATGGATTTACCTTTTTAAAAATAAAATCTCCTCGATTTTCAAAAAATGATTTTCAAAATACCTAAAGCAACCTTTTCGTGTTTTGGAGTCGAACTACGTTTTGGTCTGATTCTCCGATAGAGATACGTAGGCAGCCGTGCGGCACGACCATCCCAGTGTTCAGAATGATGTCTTTTCTATCGACGACACTTCTTCTTTCATAAGACCTGTCGCCGAGGGGCTCTGTAGACACCCCATTCTGAACTCATAATTACATGATTACACTACTCTTCATATCTCTTTTATGTTTTGATGGAAGCATATCAGTTTCGTCATGTTTCGGTAAGTTTCTAACTAACCTCGTTAGTTTTGGACCTAACTGACTAACGAAACAACTGAAGAGGACAAAATAGTCATCAGACTAGTTATCTCGCACGAGATATCATATCTCGCGCGAGATATCCCCTCGACAGGATGTGCAGAAATCACTCTCCTTCTCCGTTTCAAACTCTCTTTTTGGATAAAACCTTATCAATTTGGGTATCCAATCAGAACTGAGTTCTTGAACCTTCCTAGGGGATTTTACCTCTCCACCTTCACCTCTCCAATCTCCTATAAATACTGGATGACTTTCAGTGTTTCAGAGGTCGACAATTCTGATCCTTGATCAAGAAAACACACAACACACACAATTTGTTGGTTTCTTTCCACGAAAGACTCCTTCAAATCACTCACAAAACAACTCCCAAAGTTTGTTCATCAACCTTGTTGATTAACAAACATCGAAGCCCGAATCAAGGGACCAAGGCGAAGCTCCGTCCGCATCAAGATCCAAATCAAGGATCGAGGCGAAGCTCTGTCCAAATCAAGGTTCGACTCTAAACTTGAGTCGAAACTCTGTCCGAATCTCTTCTCAAAAGGTAATCATCCTTTAAACTTTCGTTTCTCTTCTCAACCTCTCTATTGATTTTAGAGTAGTGTAATCCCATCAAAAGGATTAGCCTAGAGTCCCTTCAGTCAATGAAGGCGATCTCGAAGCACACAATCCGACATTCCTAATCAAGGAATTGATTAGGGTTTATTTGTTCTTCTTTAATTATTTTATTAAAAAGATTGAAAACCTCTTTTTTCTTTAGCAAGACCGATCTCCGGATTGGGTGAAATGGATGCCTTCTAAACCTACCCATTTCATAACCTAAGCCCCGAACCCAAATCTCTTTCAAAATGGTTTTCCTATGCTTCCAAACGAATAATATAGGTGGCGACTCAAAAAGATGAAAAGATGAAATTTTCCTCACAACGCTACACCATGGTCGATCAAAATCCCTTTGAAGTGCCCGCCTGGAATCTCTTCATGCGCCCGCCTCGAACTCCGAAACATTGGCCATGCTTGGACCACTGTGAGGCGCCTGCTTGGAGGTCATTGAAGCGCCCGCCTCAAAGCCAGAAAGTCCCCCCCTCGTTACCTCCATCTGAGGCATTCGCCTGGTGATTCGTGGGGCGGCCGCCTGGGTATCCTCCTGCATCAGTCTCCTCCACCTCCAAAGAACTCGACCCCGAGTTCACATCGGGATATAGAACTCCATCCGCATGGTACTCATAGATATCGGCAACATTGAACGTATTAGAAATGTTCAAATCATCGGGAAGAGCGACCACATATGCATTGTCATTAATCTTTCGGGTCACCTTGAAAGGTCCATACTTATGGGGCTGCAACTTCTTGTAAGTACCAACGGGGAAACGCTCCTTTTGAAAGAACACCATAACATCATCCCCAATTGCAAAAACTTTTGCCCGCTTCTTTTTGTCAGCAGCCGCTTTATTCTTCAACCCCGTAGCCTCTAGCTTAGCCTTGACCGCCTCCTTGACAGCTTGCACCTCCTTAGCCATGTTCTCAGCAGCTTGACTCACCCCACGAACGCTAGGTAATGGCACCAAATCCACTACATGCCTAGGGACAGATGTATAAACCAAAGAAAAAGGTGATTTCCCTGTTGCTGAATGTATTGCACTGTTATAAGCAAACTCCACTTGTGGCAACGCTAAATCCCACTGCTTCGGCTTGTCCCCACAAACGCTTCTAATCATGTTACCCAAAGTCCGGTTAGTGACCTCCGTCTGTCCGTCCGTCTGTGGATGTGCTGTAGAACTCCTATTCAGTGAAGTGCCAAACATACGCCATAAAGTAATCCAGAAGTGGCTCAGAAACTTGGTGTCCCTATCCAAAGTAATGGACTTAGGAACTCCATTCAGTCGCACAATCTCCCTGAAGAATAACTTCGCAATATTGGAGGCATCCGCAGTCTTCTTGCAATCAATAAAATGGGACATCTTGGAGAACCGATCAACCACAACAAATACCGAATCCACGCCCCGCTGTGTCCGAGGTAAGCCCAAAACAAATTCCATGGAAAAATCTAGCCAAATATCATCAGGAACAGGTAGAGGTAAGTAAAGACCAGTATTTTGAGACTGACCTTTAGAAACCTGACAAACATAACACCTCTGAACAATCGAGCTCGCGTCTTTTCTCAGGTGAGGCCAGAAATAACGCTCCTCCAGACTGGCGATAGTCTTGTCTCGTCCCAGATGTCCACTAAGGCCCCCACCGTGTAAGTCACGAATCAGTTTCTCCCGCAGGGAAGAAATAGGAATGCACAACCGATCCCCCTTAAACAGAAAATCATCTCGGACATGGAAATCTGTGCTAGGGTGCTTGCCCACACACTTCGACCATATCTCCATAAAATCTGCATCGTCCTCGTACAAGTCTTTCAGCAAGGCAAAACCCATAATCTCCTGCGATAAAGTAATCAACAAAGAAGCCCTCCTGCTCAAAGCATCTGCGACTTTGTTTTGAACTCCCGACTTGTGTTGAATAATGAAAGGGAATTTCTGTAAATAACTAACCCAGCGAGCATGCATCTTGTTTATCACCTTCTGACTATGCAAGAACTTCAAGGCAAGATGATCAGAAAATAGGACAAATTCCCTTTGAACTAGATAATGCTCCCACTGTCGCAAGGCCCGATAAACTGCATAAAATTCCTGATCATAAGTGCTCTACTTCTGACGAGCCTCACTCAACTTCTCACTGAAGAAAGCCACTGGACGCTTTTCTTGTGAGAGAACAGCCCCAATTCCCACGCCACTAGCATCACACTCCACCTGAAAGATTTTATCAAAATCTGGTAGGGCAAGAACTGGTGCTGTGCAAAGCTTCTCCTTGATGAGGGCAAAACTCTGATCTTGCTCCAAGCCCCACTGAAACTTCCCCTTCTTCAGGCACTCGGTAATAGGTGCAATAATAGTGCTGAAATTGCGCACAAACCTCCTGTAAAAGGTAGCCAAACCATGGAAACTATGCACCTCCGTGACTGATTGTGGAACCGGCCAATCCCTTATCGCCTTCACCTTCTCCTAATCAACTTGAATCCCATCCTCACCAACAACAAACCCCAGGAAAAGAAACTTGTTGGTGCAGAATATACACTTCTTAAGATTGATATACAACTGATTATCTTTCAACACCTGTAACACTTGACTAAGGTGTTCCAAATCCGCAGTTCTATCTTTACTATAAATCAGGATATCATCATAGTAAACTACTACGAAAGAGCCAATAAAAGGTCGGAATACCTGGTTCATCAACCTCATGAATGTACTAGGGGCATTAGACAACCCGAATGGCATGACTAGCCACTCGTAAAGACCATCCTTGCTTTTGAAAGCTGTCTTCCACTCATCCCCAGGTCTGATTCGAATCTGATGATACCCACTGCGCAAATCCAACTTCGTAAACACTTTGGACCCGGATAACTCATCAAGCATGTCCTCTAGACGAGGGATAGGAAATCTGTACTTGATGGTGATCTTGTTGATGGCCCTGCTATCAACACACATACGCCACTGATTCCCTTTCTTTGGTACAAGAAGGACAGGCACTGCACATGGACTCATAATCTCCCTGATAAACCCTTTCCGTAGCAAATCTTCAATCTGCTCTCTCAGTATCTCATTCTCCTTAGGGCTCATGCAATAATGTGGGAGGTTTGGCAGGCTAGCTCCCGAAATCAAGTCAATCTGATGTTGAATGTCCCTCATAGGAGGGAGTTCGTTAGGCAACTCGTCACCAAGTAACTCCTGAAAACCTGATAGAAGTTCTGCAATATCCTGTGGCATCCCGATCTCCACACTAACAGAACCCAACAGCCCTTTAACCACTATCGGACAAAAGTACTCGGCCTCTTCAATAGCTGATGTCAGCTCTTTCTCATTCTGTATGAGCATCACTACCGGCTTCTCCTTCTCCACCTGTTTCTCAAAACGCAATACAGGAGCTATTGCAATTTTATGAGTATTCCAAGTGAACATCAATACATTATCCTTACCCCGATAAGTAATATCATGGTCAAACTGGGGCGACCAAGCAGTATATGACATACATCCATATTCAGAACATCACAAACGACCTCCTCCCTATAATGTTTGCCAATGGAAATAGGGACCCTACATGTTCGTGTTACTCGGAGTTCTGAACCTTTATTCACTCATCCCAAACTATAAGGGCTATCCTGAGGTTCAGTCGTTAAACCTAGAAATTCAACCAATTTCTGAGAAACAAGGTTTTCAGTACACCCATTATCAATGATCAAATTACATACCTTGTTCTTAACAGAACAGTGTGCTCGCATACGGATTTGCTGCTTTTTGCGGCCATATCCTTGACAACGATAACACTTATCCCCTGTTGGCTTGGCATACGGATTTTCTGCTTTCTGCGTCGGAGCCTTGTTCACTGCGCTACTACTAGCGTTGGTTGTATTCTTGGCTTGTGAAACTGGGTCTTTATCAACTACTGCTTCAGAAGTACCTTGCTGTGGAAATCTGCGAAAAGGGGTAGAGTTTTTCGTGCTCGACTTCTCTATAAGTTCAGCCTTTAACGCCAGAGTGGTAGCATCCGTCAAAGTCCACACCTGATGCAAACCCATCTTTTCTTGTATCGAACCCTTCAACCCATTAATGTAACGGGCAATCTTCTGATCCTTGGTCTCCTCAAATCTAACCCGCACAGTATACCTCTGAAATTCCGTAGTGTACTCATCAACTGTTCTTTTACCCTGCATACAATTGAGATACAATTTATACAAAGTCTGCTCATAATCTGCCGGTAAAAATCGTTTTGAAATCAGCTGTTGCATACGCCTCCAGGTTTTGATTGGCCCCTTCCCTTGTCGTCGCCTCTGAGCAACAAGTTTCTCCCACAAAACCGCAGCAGTACTCTTCAATCTGATCGACACCATCTTTACCTGCTTATTCGTAGGCACCTCCATAACCTCGAAGAAGCGATCAACGTCATTCTACCAATCAAGAAAATCTTCAATTCCATGGTTCCATAGAATATCGGGATATCAGCCTTAATCCTATAATCTTGGCGATGTCGATTACCCCCCTGCTCCGGTTCATCATCACTATCAACTCCAACATCGGAATTGGAACTAGAATCCTCTTGGTCATTATTTTCGACCCTCCTAGGGCGTTGGCCCTGTTCAATACCCCTGTCTCTCTCGCCACCACGGTTACGATTAGCACAAGCGTTTGGACCCTGTTGAGTAGCCATGAATGTCTCCATCTATGCTGTCAACGCAGCCATGGCTTTGGTTAGCCTCTCGAATTCTGCTCTTGTTACTTGATCCCCCATAACAAATCAATGATGAAAAGACAGGTTAAGCCTGCTCTGATATCAACTGACGCAGCACGGAAGCACGATAGATTCGTGTTTAGCGCACTAAACACAAGAATTCTTCAAACGAAGAACCCTAAAACACAAAGAACTGGAATCCACCAGAAAAGAGAATAAACCCTTGAATTAATCAATCAAAAACTGAGTTAAAACATGTCTCAAAAGTTGTTTAAATACTTCTCTAAACCCTAAGGCAAAAACATGAACCAATGACTAAAATACCCCAAACTTGAAAGTCAAAATAAACAGTAAAACGTAATAAGAACGTAATTAGGAAACTCCTCCGTCGACGCGAGGCGCCCGCCTGGACTAGGGCCAGGCGCCCGCCTGAAAAGCAGTAACCATGGTCGATCAAAATCCCCTTTGAAGAGCCCGCCTAGAATCTCTTCATGCGCCCGCCTGGAACTCCGAAACATTGGCCATGCTTGGACCACTGTGAGGCGCCCGCTTGGAGGGGATTGAAGCGCCCGCCTCAAAGCCAGAAAGTCCCCCCCTCGTTACCTCCATCTGAGGTGTTCGCCTGGTGATTCATGGGGCGGCCGCCTGGGTCTCCTCCTGCATCATAGGAGATGAATCAAAAGATTCTTGAAACTTCAAGATTTAGACAAAATTCGGATGAATCTGCCCTTGAGACCACCCTTCACTAAAACTGGTACAACTCTTTGTAGAAAAATGAAAACAACGAAGCAGGGATGAAGATCTCGGCCAGTGATGAACGAGCAGATCTGAATAACCACCATTGGATTCCGAGGCAGTCGTGGGATAGTCCACCTGCTGATGCTGCGGAGACAAACATGCAATCGGATCAAGATCCAGGCGTGAAGGGTAGTCATGGTTAGACTCTATATAAAATAGATATTTGATTTTATTTAGGAAATTAAATATACTGTAGGTTGCTTCGAAGAATGGCTTTTGGACTTGAATTATTCGTCCTCGAGAACATTAAACTATGTAAATTATCTCGTTTCTTGTAAGATAAGAGTAATTAAGTTGTAGTTGTAGATTATACAATGATACACAACTTGTTTTAATGGAAAATGGAAAATTTATGCTTATTTCAACTTAATTAAAGAACTAAATGGTGTTTGTTATGATACCCTTTCAATGAAGGGAATACTATAATTTTTGTCACCGTACACTTTGAGTTTATCACCTACAGATTTATTGTACTTGATTTTTGCCAATTTTGCTATTGTAATACGAGTTTTGTCGTTATTTTTTTCCTTCACTCTAACAGATCTTAGAAACTTAACAAAAATGTTAAGATTTTAACAAACACGTTTAAAAAGTTAAAGAGATAATTTTTAATTTTTTTAACTACAATTTTTTATCAGTTAACTTTTTAATAAAATTATTATTTTAAAAAGATTTTAAACTACTTATTCACCAAACACAATCACAAAATAATATTAGAGCAAGATTAACATGGTACAAGTTATTAGGACACTATTATTAAAAACAAGTTAAACCCATCTTTGGTGACCAGCCAAGAAACGCTAGACAAACATACATCTAGGCCTTCAATGCCAAAACCAATGGATTCAGAGGAAGCACTATTTAGCCACCAAGGTCTCGGAAGGCAACAAGGATGTGTTGTTGCGGGATGGAAAAAGAAAGATTAGATACAAGATGAGCATGAAGGTCCGAGGTACAAAGGATGCTCTCACGCAGGGGAAACAAAATCGAAAAATAAAGATGATTCTCAACATGATGAGTGGAGAAGAACCAATGAATGTTACAACTGCGGTCGTAAAGGGCATTTCCTAAAACTGGCACAACTCTTTGTAGAAAAATGAAAACAACAACCAAGAACTGTTCCAGAAACTACACTCATAGAGGTTTCCAACCATAGGTCACACATAACTTTTGGCCTTCCCAATTGGTACAGACTTGTGACTGAAGTTGGGTGAAATCTGGTGTATGATCTGCCTTTTCAAGTGCTAACTCTTCAAGTTCTAGCCTTTTAGCTCCTGTATTAACATGAAAAGTTGTTGTATTGTTTTCATCTATAAAACAAAGCTAATGTGAAATCAACCTTTTTACATTGGATGTTTAGATATTTATGACCAACCGAAGAGGTTTTCTGTTAGGACCTAACTTTGATCAATGTCATAGTTAGTTGGTTTTGATAAAGGAATATATAGAACAGGGTTTATATCAAAAGATGTAATCTGTCTGTCATGGTTCTTCACTCTAATAGCTGTGTGTCTGTCAGTTATGATTCTGCTCTATACATTGGTTACAATCAATCAATTACATGAATCATATTCCCTCTTTAAGCTATCAAGATCATTAAGTGCATCTCAATCCTTATTAGAGATCATCTCTGATAGCTAAGCCTTGTTAAGATCTGACAGCTATGGCTACAATCCTTCAGACAGCCATTACTCTGTCTTATACTCTGCTGCCACAATCTCAACCAAGATGGATCCTGTATCTTCACAGCTATCAAGTTCACCATTGAAGACCATTGAAGACCTTCTGGAAACCTTCAGTTCAAACCAGCTCATGAAGACCTGCAAGTGGACAAGTGGGGCAAAGACCAGTCAAAGACTCATTAATGGAGCTACAACAGCCATATTCCAACGGCTACATTGAAGGCTATAAATAGAAGAGTTCAGCCTCTGCACATAGACCTCCAAAAACACACTTTTTCAAAGTCCAAAAACCTTTCCCTTACACCCTTACACACCTCCTGTAATCCAAACCTTACACACCAATCCCCACCCTTCAAACATTGTTCCAAACCAAAAACCTTCAGCCTTAAACCCCTGTTTCAACAACAACAACAACCCTAGTGAGTTAATTCACAAATTTCAAATCCTAAGACTGTACTTTAGGTGTAGAAATATTTTTTAAACACTCAAGACTGTACTTTGAGTGTATTAGTTGTTTTGTAAAATCTTGAGACTGTACTTCAAGTTGTAAAAACACTTAAGATTGTACTTTAAGTGTATCCCTAATTGATTGTACTAATTAGGAAGAGGAAGTTCAAGGAACTTGCCTGATCAATCATTTGTAATTCTTGTAGATTAAGATTATAATAAAATTGATCTCACTTGTCAAGTTGACAGTGGGGGTGGATGTAGGAGGAGTGAACTCTGAACCACTTTAAATTCTCTGTGTTATTATTTTCTGCAAACACATTCACACACTTGCATTATTTCATTGTGTTCATTGTCCCATCATTATTTCAAGCCTTACTTATTCCGCTGCACAACTTAACAAATATCTGACAGCTAAGTCAAACCATAGCTGAACAAGGGCCTTTCAATTGGTATCAGAGCGTGTCTTCACATTCAAAAGTCTAACAACTTGTGAAGGATCCTCTTCAAACCCACCATGCCTCAACCAAGGAGAAATAATGAGAAAGACATCCCACACATTGATGACTGTGGATCTTTTGAGATATATGCATCAAAAATAAAAACATACCTTGATGCAAACAGTATATGGAACTGGTATGTTCTAAATAATGAAGTGTCCTACCCAACTCAAGAAGATACCAATGGAGGATCTGGTAAGTCAAAATCCCCAGAAACATGGTCTGAATCTGGAGAGCAATTAATGAGTGCAAATTTAAAAGTCAAAATCATTCTTCAAAAGAGTGTAAATGACTCACTAGCACAAGAAATTGCTAAGGAACCAAATGCCAGATCAGCATGGGATCTCATTCAAACTAAGTTCACTAAACACTCCAGTGTTAGGACTCAAAATTTGTATAACTTGCTTAGGCAATTAGACAACTTCAAGTTCTATCCTGGAGAAAAAGTGAGTGTTGCTCAACCAAGGTTTGAAAACCTTGTTAGATCTATTGCTGACCATGGAAAAACCTTTGAACAACAAGATCTCTGCCTCAAGATATATTCCAATCTTCCACAAGAATATGAAAAGGTAGCATTACCTATTAGAGAAGGATCTGAATAGAGCACAATGACATTTGAACAGTATTTTGGAAAGCTTGAAGCGTATGAACTGGAAGGTATGATAAAAATTCAACCAGTTCCTACCATTTCACAAACTTTAGCTTTAACTGCTCAAGAAACTGCCCACAAACCAATCACTCACCAAGACATTGAGACCATTGTCAACAATTCCCTTCAAAAGATAAACATCAGCTCCAAACCTGTCAGTAAACAGATCTCTCAAGAAGACATTCCAAGTCTCATATCCATGGCTGTCAGAAATGCCATGAAATTTCAAAAGAAATCTTTTGACAAAAAGTACAATCCTTCCACATCTAATGCTCAACAAGACAACTACAAGAAGACAGTTGATTGCTTTAACTGTGGAAAGCAAGGACATTACTCATCTGATTGTCCTGAACCAAGGAAACCTAGGGACAATCAGACAGCTAAGAAATTGACCTACTCAAAAGAGATCATTCACAGTTCCAGGTGCAACTGCTTCAGTTGCTCCAAAAATAAAAATGACAAAAACAAGGAGCAAGTTATGTTAGCTGATTCATCAAAATTCAGTGATGAAGAATATGTGTCCAGTGATGATTCTGACAATGAAGGAGAGGAGGCCATGCTATGCTTTATAGCTGAAGATGAGGAAGAGTCAGACAATGAGGAAGAAATGGAAGCAATTGCTGCTGCAGATGAACTAAAAGAGGTACATGATTTTAACTCTGTAAATATTGATGGTTTCAAACAATTAGTTTGCACTCTTTTAATTCACACCAAAAAACAAAAAACTAGCTTTGCTTCCCTGGTCAATGAGAACCTTTCCCAATCCTCAACCATAGACACCCTCACAAAAACCAATTCTGAGCTTGAGAAAGCCTGTCAAGGGCTAAGAGAACAATGCTTCATGCTTGAAAAACAAAACATGGATCCGACAAACCGAGACATCCAAGACTCAAGAAAACTGTCAAAGACTCATAAATCTTAAAAAAGAGAATGATGCTCTTAAAAAGAAAATAGATTCATGGAACAAGTCAAGCAAAGCATTATCCCTTTTCACCTACACCCAAAGACATCCTAGTGACAAAACAGGGATTGGTGCTGATAATCCTACACTAAAGATGTACACTCCTCCCACTGGTGAAAGGGCCATTGAAAAAATGGTTCTAGAAAGCCTAAGCTCTGGCAGCTATCAAGCTCAAACCTATCCTGTTCAAACCAAGGGAAAATCAAAGGAAGTCTTGTCTGGTCCTAGTCATTCAAAGGAAGGACCAAGTAAAATTCAAGGAAGCAAGTATATTTGGGTTCAAAAAAGGGCTAATATACTGGAAGAAATTAAGCTGCAAAAATGTGCTAGTCAGTCAAGACCTGACAGACAGCCAAGGCCTGACAGACAGCCAAGGCCTGACAGACAACCAAAATCTTCCAAACAACAAAGAACCCCAAGGCAACAAAGATTCTATAACAAATATAGATACACCAAACAACAAAAACCTCAATGGCAATACTCAAATGGAAGAAGTCATGCAAGTCAAGATGACTCTCCCAGATCATCCTATCCAAATACCTTTCAGTTTCAACCCCAATATAACAACCCAAACCACTTCTTCAATCCATCCCAATCCACTGTCCTTACTCCTTACATGATGCAAATCATGTCATATTACAATACCCTAAATCAGTTCTTCAGAAAAGGATCAATGAACAAAGCTAGGGTTCCAAAGAAAAACTAATCCTTTGGACCCAAAAGAATAAAAAGGGTACCATAAAGTTTACTTTTTGTTTTGCAGGTACCCAGGAAAGGACTCTGGTATTTAGATAGTGGTTGTAGTAGACATATGACCTTCAATAAAGACTGGCTGCAACAATATATCCCTAAGAATGGTCCAAATGTAACCTTTGGTGACAATTCCCAAGCTAAGGTCAAAGGATCAGGAAATCTTATTACTAAAGATATCATTTTTACAAATGTGTCTTATGTAGAGGGTCTCAAACACAATTTGATTAGCATAAGTCAAATCTGTGATAAGGGATATCATGTTGTTTGCACTAAGGATCAATGCACTATTAAAGACAAAAGCAATAAAGTCATTCTGTCTGGATCAAGAAAAGGAAATCTCTACTGCTTAAACCTAGAGATTGTGGAATCCTCAAATGCTCACTGCCTTCTGTCTTTTAGTCAATCTGATATGTCATGGCTATGGCACAAAAGATTGGCTCACCTTAACCATAAAACCATCTCCAAGCTTGCAAATTCAAATCTAGTCAGAGGCCTTCCAAAGATCCCATTCAAGAAAGACAAACTTTGCAAAGCATGCCAATGTGGGAAGCAAAAGAGATCTTCATTCAAGCCCAAGACCAGATTGGATACCTCAAGACCTATTGAACTACTTCATATGGATCTTTTTGGACCCATAAGAACTAGATCTTTAGGAGGAAAAAGATACTCCCTAGTTGTGGTTGATGACTACACAAGATTCACTTGGATCATTCTTCTTGAATCCAAAAGTGACACCCTTAGCTGTCTAACAAAACTATTCAATAAAATTCAAAATCAAAAAGGGACATCCATCATCAAGATCAGATCTGATCATGGAAAGGAATTTGAGAACACAGGAGTAGAAGAATATTGTGACTGCAAAGGTATTGATCATAATTTTTCGGCCCCAAGAACACCCCAACAAAATGGTGTTGCTGAAAGGAAAAACAGGACAATTTGTGAGGCAAAGAAGAACAATGTCGTCGTAACACAATCTCCCAAAGTATTTTTGGGGTGAAGCTGTTACTACTGCTGTGTATGTTCAAAACAAGACACTAATCAACAAATTCCATAAGAAGACTCCATATGAATTATGGAATGATAAAGTTCCTACCATTTCCTACTTCCACAGATTTGGAAGTAGATGCTTCATTCACAATAATGGCAAAAACAATTTGGACAAATTTGACTCCAAAAGTGATGAAGGAATCTTTCTTGGGTATTCTAATACAAGCAAAGCCTATAGAGTTTACAACAAAAGAAGACTTGTAGAGGAAGAATCAATTCATGTTGACTTTGATGAAAACAATGATCAAAGTGTGACTGAATTGTGTGATTTTGATGAAGTTTTAGGAAACCCAGATAATCTCCCTGAACCATCTCCTATTCTTGACTCAACTGTACTCCATCATGAACAAGATTCATCAAATCTTCCATACATGGTACCAAGAAATTCATCTGACAGCTATCCTGTGCCAGACAGTCATCATCTCTCTGACAGCCATGAACCACTTCATCCTCATCATCAACCAATCCAGCCAACCAAGTCAATAGCAAACATTCCCACAACCAATCCAATCGATGAGGAAGAAAATACTCAATTAAATGGTCATTCCTTGACTGACATCTCTCAAAATTCTTCCTTAGCTGACAGCCAACCCTTAGCTGACAGCCATCCAAATTCTTCAAGTAATCCATCTACTAGCCATCTTCCATCCCCATCCAATAATCCTCTTTCTCCTACCAAAACCAATGCTGAATCCACCATTACTCACATTATTCCACCCAATAAAGATCTTTACATCAGCCTTCAAATTGACAAAACACCAGTTCCAGACAACATTCCTTTCATCATGAGTGCATTCATATCCCAATTGGAACCAAAGAAAATAAATGAAGCACTCCAAGATGCTGACTGGATAGAAGCTATGGAAGAAGAATTAGAACAGTTTGAAAGGAACAAAGTATGGCAACTTGTTCCTAAACCAAGAAATCAAACTGTTATTGGAACAAGGTGGGTTTTCAGAAATAAAATGAATGAGGAAGGGACTGTCATCAGAAACAAAGCCAGATTGGTAGCTCAAGGGTACAGGCAAGAAGAAGGCATTGATTATGATGAAACTTTTGCCCTCGTTGCTGACCGAAGCTATCAGACTATTCCTTGCTTTCGCATCATCCAAAAAGATGAAAGTCTATCAAATGGATGTCAAAAGTGCTTTTCTTAATGGAATTTTAAAAGAAAAGGTCTATGTCTCACAACCCCCTGGCTTTGAGCACCCTAAGTTCCCTGACCATGTATTTAAGCTTGATAAAGCTCTATATGGACTCAAGCAAGCACCAAGGGCATGGTATGAAACTTTGTTAAAATTCTTACTTGGCAAAGGATTTACAAAAGGCCATATTGATAATACCCTGTTTATCAAAAAATATGGTGAAGATACCTTACTCATTCAAGTCTATGTTGATGACATAATTTTTGGATCTTCAAATGAGTCACTCTGCCTAGAATTTGGAAAAACCATGCAAGAACAATTTGAAATGAGCATGATTGGTGAGCTCACATTCTTCTTGGAACTTCAGGTGAAACAGTCCAGTGCAGGCACATTCATAAATCAGGCTAAATATACAAGAGACATGATCAAGAAATTTGACATGCAAAATGCCTCTCCTACAAAAACTCCTCTCTCAACCACCACCAAACTTCATGCTGACATTGATGGCCCAAGTGTTAATCAAACACTCTATAGAAGTTACATTGGATCCCTACTATATGTAACTGCAACTAGGCCAGATATCATGTTCAGTGTGTGCCTTTGTGCAAGATTTCAAGCAAATTCAAAAGAATCACATATGACAGCTGTCAAAAGGATTCTTAGGTATCTAAAGGGAACTCCAGATTATGGATTATGGTATCCATGTGAAGCTCCTTTATTCCTAATTGGATTCACAGATTCAGACTATGCTGGATGCAATTTGGATAGAAAATCCACAAGTGGTAGCTGTCAGTTTCTGGGTTCAAGAATAATTTCTTGGTCCAGCAAGAAACAAACCTCAGTTGCTACTTCTACAGCAGAAGCTGAATATGTGGCTGCAGGACATTGTTGTTCTCAAATTTTATATCTCAAAAGTCAACTTCAAGACTTTGGAATTTTTGTAGACAATGTTCCTATTCTGTGTGACAACTCAAGCACCATTGCAATGACTGAAAATCCTGTTCAGCATTCAAAAACTAAGCACATTGAAGTCAGACACCACTTTATTAGAGACCATGTTGAAAAAGGTCATATATGTCTTAATAAAGTTGGAACAGAGGACAATGTTGCTGATATTCTTACAAAAGCAATGGATGAAAAGAGATTTGAGCTTTTAAGAGCTATGCTTGGAATGATAAACATGCCAAAATAAAAAGTTGTTTTTCATAAATAAAAGGGGGCATACAGATAGAGCAATGCTGTCACAAGTGAAGCCTGACAGCTATCCCCTCAAAATATTCCTGATAGCTATCTACTAATAAGCTATCCATGCAAAAGACAAGGAAAAACAAAAAACATACATAAAACAAACCATGAAATCTCTCTCTCACACCTGCATCCACACACAAAAACTCCCTTAAACCCAAACATCATCCAGATCCAACTCTTCTTCAAATCTTTACACCTCAGCTGTCAGACATTCCTAGGAAATGTCACTGTCTCTCCAGATCCACCACCTGCACTCATTCCTTCACATCTGGCCTCCTGAGTAGACTGCAAGGTCTGATGATACCTTTGCAACCATACTGGATGCCTCTCAAGAAAGGGATCAATTGAAGTAACTGAATACTGAAGAGAAGGACTAGCTCTTCTTGGCCACCATTCTTCTACAGCATCATAAGGTTGAAGCAAACCCTCCATTGGTGTCACAAAGCTGAAATCTCTAGAATAAGAACCATTTCCTGCAACAGCAAATGGTTGGCCAGCTCTAGACTCATCTCTCTCCACAACTAGAACTCTGACAGGAGTAAAACAACCTATAAATTGGTTGAAAAAATGTGAGATAGTTGAAGAAGGAGATACATGTACTCCAGCAAAGTTATCACCTCTACCCTCCAACAAACCAACCCCAGGAGAAAGTGAATCCCTGCTCACAACTGTGTACTGCCTCTCAGGCTCAACCTTTTACTTGATAGCTAAGCCCCTCTCAATAGCTGTCTGAGCCCTATCCTGCTTAACCAGTTCTCCTAGTGTATAAACCCTCTCTGCCTTACCTTTTCCCTTGCTAGACTCACCCTGATCAACCTTAATATTTTTCCCAAAAAGCCTTATCTCTTCTCCATCTCTACTATCAACCTTCTCTCTGACAGCTATCTCTTTGGTACCATAATCCTGCTCTACTCTCACCCTCTTATTCTTACCTTTGTCACTCACAACCTTTGAACTTTCATTCACATTGAAAGACTCTCTTTCTCTCTCCCTTTCATCTCCTTTCAAATCATCCTCATGACTTTTCCCAAAAACCAGTTGTTTAGCTGTTTGAGCCATTTTTTTGGGATTGAACTTTGAAGAAAATCTACCCATCTGTGTTTATAAAACAATCTGAATGAGTTTCCTCAAAAATTGTCATTGTTTTATAGGCAAATTTATCCATAGCTATCTCAGACAGCCATCATCATTCAACTTAGACTTAACTGTCAAAGTTTTTTTGACAGCTAGATTAAAGCAACTTTTTTGGTGATTTGATTGTGTTAATTGCTCACAAATGTCACTTCCTTAGCCGTCTCTTCCCCTGCAAAATTCTTGAAAAAGAGAATGTTCTTCTCGTGTTTTGTGGGAGTTAATGGTCTCAACGTGGGGAATGGCAAAAATAACTGTTCATATGAACAGTTACTAAACTTTGAAACCCCCAATGCTCATTAAAACCCACTCTCCACTCATTATTTCTCTCTCTCTCTTTTTCAAAAACCAAAACTCCTGTTTCATTAACTCTCTGTTTGTAATTCATTTCTTTCCCTCACTAATTCACCATCAAATTTCTCCAACCCTAATTCATTCAACCATCCATGGCAGAATCAAAAGCAAGTTACCCAGATGCTCACAGCTACTTCATTAAACCTAGCTTTTATGATTCTGAAGTTGGGGCACTCATCAAAGAATTACTTGAGGTCAATGAACTGCTTGATTTCATGGGAGCCAGACCACCAATTTATGAAGAATTATGCAGGGAGATTTACCTTGTAGGAAGGAGAAACAAGGAAGACAACTCAATAACTGCCACCATCGACAATACTGAGATAACTATTACTCAGGAATTGGTCAGTGAGGTCTATGAAATCCCAAACAAATCAGATGCTGTGAAGAACATTTGGGATAGAGGGTCAGAAAGATTGAAGAATGTGTATGAAAAATTCCTTGGTGTTAAAGTCCCTGACTTCAAGAATGTACAGGACAAGGCAATGGTTAAAGACAAATCTGATATCTTCAAGTCAACTCTTATGGATGTGGTCAACAAGGCCATTGATGGCAAGCAATCTTCATTTGACCAAATGGGAGCAAATGAATGGAAGCAGATGCTGAGCCTGATGACTAAAGACACAAACTGGTGCATAGTTCTACTCCACAACTTCCAGCTTGCAGCTTCAACCTCTTCTCTAAAATTCAAGAAACAAGGTGGAAAAATGAATAACTTTAGATTCATGAGTGGAATACTAGAAGTCCTGATTCCCAAGCTCAATCCTCCACTACACAAGAAATGGGTGAAGACTTTAAAGCTGTCAGAGACAAAGTGCTTCAATGACAGAACATTTGTATTAAAACAAAAGAAAGGAGCTGTAATGAGAGGTGGAGATGATGTGAGCACTAAAAGTTTTAATGAAACTCAAGAAAAGTTGCAGGAAGAAACAAGAAAGAAGATTGAACATTGGAAGGATTTGGTAGCATTGGCTACAAGTTACAGAATTAGAAAGAGGGGTGCAAAATCCAATGTTAAGAAGACAGGGCTGTTGAAGAGGACTGTGGTACCTCATGGTAATAAAGGCAAAAACAAGGAGGTTCAAGTGGCTGATAGTGAAAGAACCTTGTCTGACAGCCATGGAAAAGATGATGAAGAAAGGGGTGCTGTTGACAGTCATGGGGATGACACCATGGGTCAAACTGATGCTGGTGATGCTAATATAGATCCTCAAGAGCTTCAGGCAGCCATTGACTTGTCCAAAATTCTGCATAAAGGAAAACAACCTCTAACAGTTATCCCTACCAGGCAGGCTATCACCAGATCCAAGGTACAATACTCCTTATCCCTTCCCTCTAAATCTTTGCCACAGAAAAGAAAGCCAGAAAATAAAGCACCAAAGCCCAAGAAAACCAAACTAAATACCCCTTCCCCTTCTCCAAAATCCACAACTATCAGTCCAACAGTAGACAAGTCATCTACACCTAGCTCTGATCATCAGTCAGCTATAGAAGCAATCCTCAATCTCAATGAACCATTAGAGAAGCAACCTTTAAGGGGGAACACTGATGATAATATCCCCTCTGCCCAACCTCAACAGTTAGCCAAAATTTTGAGAGCCATTGATGCTATTGAGTTGGATGGGAACCCTGATACTGAAAAAGCTGCTCTCATATTTCTTGATGATGTTCTAAGTAAAGAAGAGACAATGATAGCCATAGATGAACTCAGGTCTAGGTTCATGAAGAAAAAGAGTGGACCAGGAGAGTCATCTAGCAATCCCAAGGTGACAGCTATGGATGTAGATACCCAAACCATCCCTTCTATTCCTGAAACTGAGCCTATGAATGAACTTTCCCCAAATGTTGAAATTGATAGGGGGAATCTTGATATGACAACTGAGGTTATATAAAGTCTTAAGAAGGTAGGAGTTGAAATTGATCCCAATCTTGTCTCAAAGGGAGAAACAATCATGAATGCATGCAAGGGACTTGTATTTGATGGAACCCCAGACAATGAGGCAGCCCTTGTAACTATTCTTGAACAAAAAATGAACAAAGGAGAAGTCAGGGCAGCCTTAAACCTCCTAAAATCTCAATTTAGTTATGATCTCCTCAAGCAAGGTCTTGGTCAATCCTCTGATTCAATCCCAAATTTTTCAACCCATATCTCTGCTCCTCTCAAGCCAATTTCTCCAATTCCAGAAAATGAAACTGTTGAAGCCTCCCCTCATAGTCCAATCCTAGCTGGACAGGGCCAAAATGTGTCTAACAGTGAACCCATCCTTGACAGTCCTGACAGTCCTCCAAGCCATTCCATTCCTCCCATTCTAAATCAAGCTTATCTTTCCAAGAAAGAACCTTGGATGCTTAGCTGTGGCATTGATTTTTCTATCCCTTCCATCAAGGCAGCAAGCACAAAGTTAGCCCATGTGACTCATATCCCAGAAATTGCAAATCCTTTTACTTATCCTAAATCCTGGAAACTGTCAAGAAATGGTCTGATTTTGGTGGCAAGAAACCTTGCAGGATTGGTTTTCTTTGCCTATGAAGAGTGGAAAGTATAAAGGATATCATCAACCTCAAATTTTGTTCACCAAATCCCATTCTTCCCAAAATTCATCACTCCCAACACACTTCTTGATTGGAAAATTCTCTTCAGTCAACTTCTCTCTCCATCACTCAATTCCTGCCTCTTTATGCCAAATGGTCTAGTCTTCACCATGTGCATTGAGCTTGCAAAATCATTTTTTCACTCACTATTTGAACAAAAGTGTGCTCTTATGCTTTTGATAAGCAAAGAGGTCAAAATCTTTCTTCAACCCTTAAATCCAGGCATTGAACCATATCTTTCACCTTCTATCTCTGTTGATCCCATAAACTTCAACTCACCCAATGACAACTCAATCTTCATGAGATTGGTCTCTATTCCAGAGATCAAAAAGTTCAGAGAATCAATAGCTGTCAGCCAAAACAAAGCCAATAATGTCATTGATGTCTCCTCAGACTCTGATAGTGATGATGATAATGATGATCCTTCAAGCCCAGATCAGGACTCTCCCATAAGAATTCCATCTCCTACCAATACCAACCCTCCTCAGCAATCCACTCAAATTTCCCCTGAAGCTCAAGCCCCAGTTCAAACTCAACCAGATCCATCCAATGTGTCCAAGAAAAGCAAGAAAACAAGGAACAAGAAGAAGCATTTGTGGGGCATAATGAGAATAAGAAATGATCAGATTCCTCTTACAAGGGCTCAACTGAAAGCAAAGGAAGATAAGTTCTTCAAATATGATGATAGGGTGACTTGGGAATGGAACAATGAGTTCTATTACAGAGGGGTTAAGCCAGATATGAGAAGAGAGCTGGAGGAAGAAAGAAATGAGCTCATATTAGCCACGCAAGAAAGAGAAGAGTTCTATGATCAACTGGCTGATGATTGAATTGTATTAGTGTGGAACATTTTTTTTGGTGTTTGAAACAATCTATTTTGTTTGGTTCAGTATTTATGGATGTAATATGTGAACTTCTTTCATTTTGAGTTAAATCCAAGTATTTCAATCTCAGTCAGATTACTTGTGATTGTTGTGAATCCCTGAATTATTTCTTTCATTAATATCCTTCTTATCAATACATGAGAAGACATGTTCTAAATAGATCTTCCTTTACCAAAAAGGGGGAAATTGTTAGGACCTAACTTTGATCAATATCATAGTTAGTTGGTTTTGATAAATGAATATATAGAACAGGGTTTATATCAAAAGATGTAATCTGTCTGTCATGGTTCTTCACTCTGATAGTTGTGTGTCTGTCAGTTATGATTCTGCTCTATACATTGGTTACAATCAATCAATTACATGAATCATATTCCCTCTCTAAGCTATCAAGATCATCAAGTGCATCTCAATCCTTATTAGAGATCATCTCTGATAGCTAAGCCTTGTTAAGATCTGACAGCTATGGCTACAATCCTTCAGACAGCCATTACTCTGTCTTATACTCTGCTGCCACAATCTCAACCAAGATGGATCCTGTATCTTCACAGCTATCAAGTTCACCATTGAAGACCATTGAAGACCTTCTGGAAACCTTCAGTTCAAACCAGCTCATGAAGACCTGCAAGTGGACAAGTGGGGCAAAGACCAGTCAAAGACTCATTAATGGAGCTACAACAGCCATATTCCAACGGCTACATTGAAGGCTATAAATAGAAGAGTTCAACCTCTGCACATAGACCTCCAAAAACACTCTTTTTCACCGTCCAAAAACCTTTCCCTTACACCCTTACACACCTCCTGTAATCCAAACCTTACACACCAATCCCCACCCTTCAAACACTGTTCCAAACCAAAAACCTTCAGCCTTAAACCCCTGTTTCAACAACAACAACAACCCTAGTGTGTTAATTCACAAATTCCAAATCCTAAGACTGTACTTTAGGTGTAGAAATATTTTGTAAACACTCAAGACTGTACTTTGAGTGTATTAGTTGTTTTGTAAAATCTTGAGACTGTACTTCAAGTTGTAAAAACACTTAAGACTGTACTTTAAGTGTATCCCTAATTGACTGTACTAATTAGGAAGAGGAAGTTCAAGGAACTTGCCTGATCAATCATTTGTAATTCTTGTAGATTAAGATTATAATAAAATTGATCTCACTTGTCAAGTTGACAGTGGGGGTGGATGTAGGAGGAGTGAACTCTGAACCACTTTAAATTCTCTGTGTTATTATTTTCTGCAAACACATTCACACACTTGCATTATTTCATTGTGTTCATTGTCCCATCATTATTTCAAGCCTTACTTATTCCGCTGCACAACTTAACAAATATCTGACAGCTAAGTCAAACCATAGCTGTCTGATCATTTGCATATCAAACAAGGGCCTTTCATTTTCTAATCTGAAAAAGCATGCTCGTTGTTATAACAAAGCTTTGGGAGTGTTCTAATGCCTTTGCAAATTACAGTGCCTCTGAACACTGAATATTGAGTAACATTATTAATGTTTAGATATCTTGATACGTCAGTTTTTTCATTTCACCTTATTTTCCTTTCTATTTTCCTTTTCGCAGTTCATTATCCAGCTCAGAGAAGCTATCACTGTTTGTTGCTAAAATATTTATACTTGATTCCATTCACTACGCCGCTTTGTAAATGCATTTGCTAGCACTCCCCTGGTTTAAAACCCAAGAGTAGTTGAAATGTCATTTTACGTTTGGTCCAAGCCTTTTGGTTTCTATATGCATTTGCAAATTAGTACAGGAGCTTTCATTTGATGTGAAACAACAAATGTCAAGGCGGCCCTCCAGAGAAGCAGGTCTTGGAAAGGAAAAGGTTCGAGAAGCTCTGAGAATGGAGGAATGCATCTTGGCCACAGAAAACTCTTTTTCTCAATGTCATCCCCGCCATGGTGACGCTAACAATTTCGTCCCCGTGTCGATATCGATCCAATACGTAAACACAGAATCTCTGCTTTGTCATCTGCTGCTTTTGATTTTGCAATCTCACTTATTTCTTTATTCTTATCTTCCATGCATCTCTTCTACTTGTAAATCAGTTGAATGATGCCTGTCTTTAATTCTTATCTTCCTTTCTTTTCGTCTTTTTGATATGCTTTGCTTCTATTTTCTCCTTCTCATGTTCTTTTCTTTTCTTTTCTTTTCAGCCACAACACCATCACCACACACACACACACACAGAGAATCACACAGACACTATCAAGACAAGAATAATTCTTTTCTCTCTCCTCCGTCTCCAGAAACAATCAACTCTTTCTCTTGTTCTTTATTTATTTACTTTTACTTGCTTGTTGATCTTCATTCGCATAGCCCACATCAAAACTGAATTTAATCCTAACCCAATTGACTCCCCCTTCCTTTCTCTCTTCATAAGACACACACACATACCCCTCCTCTCTCATAATTCTGTCTAGTATTTGTTAAGAGCTTCTTTGTTGAGTGTTTCCATATCATTATTATCATCTTTCTATTGTTTCTGTTTTCTAAAGAGCAAACATGGCCATGGTTGATGCCATTGTCACTTCCTTGGTAAAAAATGTATCCCAGCTACTTGTACAAGAAACAAATTTGGTTCTTAATGCCAGGGATCAAGTCGAATCACTTCATGCTGAGCTCAAGTTCATCAATGCATTCCTCCGACGACATTCAGAAGGGAAACGAGATGAGGTGAGGGAAGAGGTCAAGCAGATCCATGATGTTGCTCTTGAAGCAGAGGATCTTCTTGATGATTTTGTCATTAAAATGGCACAATATAAACGAAGGAACTGGCTGCAGAGGGTTTTTCATGCTCGGGAGAAGATAGTATTGCTTCGGAATGTTGCTGTAGAAGTACAACGCATCAACAGAAAGCTTAAGAAGATTCATGAAAACAAAGACAAGTACAACATCCCAAACAATGAAGGTATTGCTTCAGAGCGAGTTCTGATCCAACGTCGACGAAGGTATGTAGAGGAGGACGAAGTTGTTGGTTTCGACAACGAGGTAAAGCTAGTACTTGAAAAGCTGGACACGCAGGATTCACGGAGAGACGTTGTTTCAATAGTGGGTATGGGTGGGTTAGGGAAAACCACTTTAGCAAAAAAAATCTACAACAGTAGTTTTGTGACTTTTGATTGTCGTGCTTGGGTTGATGTTTCCCAAGATTACAACCGCAAAGAGTTGCTGCTGAAGATCGTAAAGTCTGTGTTACCCTCCATGGAGATGGTGGAAGCTGATAAGCTGACAGAGGACGAATTGGTGGAAAAGTTGAGGACGGGTTTGGAGGGAAAAAGGTACATGATTGTCCTTGACGATGTGTGGGACAAACACCTGTGGGATGGAATCAAAGCAGCCTTTCCAGATAACAGCAAGAGGAGCAGAGTTCTTATCACTAGCCGCCTCAATGAAGTGGCCTCGCATGCTAGTGTACATACACCACCATACTTGCTGCCTTTTCTAAACGATGATGACAGTTGGAAACTCTTCTCGAAGAAAGTGTTCCATGAAGAAGGTTGCCCTCCAAATCTTGAACAACTCGCTAGACAACAAATCCTACCCAAGTGTAAAGGCTTACCTCTTGCTATTGTGGTGGCGGCTGGACTCTTAAGAAACAGAGAGGAATCAATGTGGGTTAAAGTGGCGAAAGGCTTAGATTGGTACTTGGATCAGAACCCAATAGAGTGCCGTGATATATTGGCTTTAAGCTATGATGATCTGCCTCCTCATCTAAAGCCATGCTTTCTCTACTTTGGTGTTTACCCAGAGGACTTTAAGATTCCGGTGAGGAATTTGATCCGACTTTGGGTTGCGGAGGGATTCGTAGATGAAGAGACCAACAACAGTTTGGATATGGAGGATATGGCTGAAGAGTACTTGTTACAGTTGATTGATAGGAACTTGATCCAGGTGGTGAGCAGGAGGAGTGATGGAGGGGTAAAAACGTGCCGTATACATGATCTTCTTAGAGACCTGGCTATTTCAGAGGCTAAAAAGGAAAAGTTTCTGGTGGTTGATACGAAGGTTGATGGATCATCATTAGCCTCCAACAAACCAATCAGAAGGCTTTCGGTGCATAACGGAAGTAGAGATATAAGGTATGATTACTTATCCGTGCCTGAGTTTTCACGCCTCCACTCTCTTTTTTCTTTTGGTGACAAAGAAGACCGCATGGTTGCCCTAGACAAGGATCATTTTAGACGTCTCTCCAAATTCTGCCCGTACTTGAGGGTGTTGGATATTGATTCAGCTAGATGTTATAATTTTCCAACAAAAGGTGAAAAGCTGGTGCAGTTGAGGTATTTGAGAATGAATATTGCTAAATACTTTGATGAATTTCCGGCCATATCCAAACTTGAGAACTTACAAACACTTGATTTGAAAATCATACAATTTAAATTTAAGTTCGGTATTAATCTTTGGGAAATGCAACAGCTGAGGCATCTACTTATATCCATCGATTATTATCCAAAGAGCTTTTATATTCCAAAAGGTAATGGCAATACTGTTTTGCCTAACATTCGCACTTTGTCTACCTTATATATACATAAAGAAGATGATGTCAACATGCTGAAGACTTTTCCCAACCTCAAGAAACTCAAGGCTGATTGTTATAGTGAAGAAATTGAAATATTTAAGTATCTTAGAAAATTACATCGCCTCCAAACCCTGAAAATTGAAGGTCCATTTAAATTCACAGAGCTAGGGGCACTACCATTGAGTCTCACTAAGATAACGTTACAGGAAACATGGTTGGATACATCAGCCTTTGGAAAGCTGGGAGGGCTTCCAAATCTTCAGATACTCAAATTACAACAATTATCTCTATTTGGTAGCGAAATAATAGAGTATGACTGCAACCAAGGGCAGTTCCCCCGACTCCAAGTCCTTCATATTAAGGGTCTGGATATAGAAAGATGGTCGATGGAGGGACAAGGGTTGCAAAGCCTTGTCTATCTTTCTATAGAGCAATGCTTCAAATTAAAAGCAATTCCAGATCAATTGAAGCAGATTAGTACCTTGCGCCAGTTAAAAGTAAGCTTTTGTCATGATGATTTGAAGGAAAGCCTTGAACAGATTTGGGGTAACGACCAACGGTTGCAATTGGGCTAGCAAGTGACAGCCCACGGGAGCTATGTAATCAGTGCATTGCGGCATATCAAAGTAACTGATAAATTCAAAAAAGACTTGAACAAAATTGGGTTAACGTTGCATTATTATTTAGTATTATTGCATTTGTATTGTTTTCCTTCATCCTGTTGGTTTGTAACGTGAGCACTTGCATTTTCATTATTGTATGTAACATACACACTTTATCTTGGCTTTAATTCTACAAATTTCTTCCTTATTCTCATATAATTACTCTCTATTAATATATTTGCTTAGTTAAAAATAAACTGTTATTTTTGGGTCTAAATTTTCTTCAACAATTGACTCATTTTCGTACGGAGGTGTTTTGGTCAAATTTAAGCAATTCAACTTCAAGGGATGAGATTGGGCACAATGAAATATAACACTTCAAGATCCAAGATGTAATAGACTAGGTATTTAACGAGGAAAGCACTTGAACAACTTGTTCGCCGGCATAAATCCTCGGAAGATGATATTTTATTTATTGTGGTGATGCATTTGTGAGTATGAGTACAGATATATTTTAGGGTGATCGTGTGTGTGTACATGTGTTGTCTACCTTTTTATAAATATCGTTGAAACGGGTCTCTCTCTCCTCACTCACTCTTCCATGCCTCGTACCTTTTGGACTCACGCTCTCTCCACCGCTTGTTATCTCATAAATCGCATGCCTACACCCACATTAAATCTCCACTCACCTTTTTTCAGTTCTCCACAAACATCATCCCAACTATCTCAAACTCCGTAGCTTTGGATGTCTCTGCTACCCATGGTTACGTCCCTACACCTCTCACAAACTTGATCCCCGCTACACTTCTTGTGTCTTTGTTGGTTACTCATCTACTCAAAGTGCCTACTATTGCCTTGAACCCAACACCAACAAGATATACACCTCTCGTCATGTCAAGTTCGTTGAGTCGGTCTTTCCCTTTGAGTCTCGGTCTACTCCATCCACTCCCAGTCTCACAGTCAATGACTGGTGTAATATCTCGCTTCTGCTTCTTCCTTCTTCTTCCATTTCCCAAAATCCACCCGGCCACACCTCCCCCTATACCATCAACCTTACTACAGACCTGCCTATTCAAGCCTCCAAAACTGCCCACACACCTGCTCCTTTGCCGCTGAACCAGACCCAAACAGCCAGACCGCGTGATTGCCCCTTGGAAGGGAGCGATCGCCCCCTTTTTTTCAGAAATTCCGCGTGATTGCCCTTTGGAAAGGAGCGATCGTCCCCCCCCCTTTTCCAGAAACTTCGCACAACCGCGCCCCTTCAACTGAGTGATCGCTCCCTCTGCCCAGCAACCCCATTCCCCCTCCTGATGCTATTCCGCCTTCTGGCCCTGTCACTCGGTCACAAAATAATATACACAAACCAATCCAGAAATTAAACCTGCAAGCCTCTCTTCAAACCACCGAACCAACCACCATAACCCAAGCCCTCAAAAATCCCCTTTGGGGTAGTGCCATGCAAAGAGAATTTGATGCTCTCTTACAGAACAACACTTGGGATCTTGTGCCTCCCTCTTCTTCCCAGAATCTAGTTGGTTGCAAGTGGATTTTTCGAACAAAGTATAACCCCGATGGATCCATTGAACAACATAAAGCACGTTTTGTAGCCAAAGGATTTCATCAACGCCCGGGTATTGGTTATTCTGAAACCTTTAATCTGGTTGTCAAACCCGCTACGGTTCACACTATTCTCACACTTGCCACAGTTCAAGGTTGGCCTCTCCGTCAGGTTGATATCAATAATGCTTTTCTTCAAGGAACCCTCACCGAAGACGTATTTATGAGTCAACCACCTGGTTTTCTTGATCTGGCCAAACCATCACATGTTTGCAAGTTACGTAAAGCTATCTATGAGTTGAAACAAGCTCATCGGGCATGGTACAATGAGCTTCGATCATATCTACTCCAACTTGAGTTCAAAAACTGTATCTCAGACTCCTCTTTGTTCACCCTACATCATACTCTTGGGGTTATTTACCTCCTAGTCTACGTCGATGACATTATCATCACCGGACCCAACCATGACTTGTTATCCTCCTTCATCACACAGTTTTCGCCCCGGTTTTCACTTAAAGATCTTAGGTCTTTGTCATATTTTCTTGGAGTAGAAGTTCTGCCTCATGCCCAAGGTATTATACTCAGTCAACAGAAATATATTACTGATTTACTAGCTCGTGCCAACATGATTGAGGCAAAATCGGTTCCTACACCCATGGCTCCTCAACCTCCTCTTTCGGCTCACCTGGGAACTCCCTTGGCCGATCCTTCTGAATTTCGAGCTCTTGTGGGTAGCTTGCAGTATTTGTCCTTGACACGCCTTGATGTTTCCTTTGCTATTAATCGACTCTCTCAATTCATGCACAAGCCTACAGAAGCACTCAAGCGTGTACTACGATATCTAGTTGGGACAGCTTCTCATGGTCTTCTCATTTGTAGAGATTCCCCTCTCACACTTTATGCCTTTACTGACGCTGATTGGGCGGGAGATACTGACACATACATCCCTACCACCGGTTTATATTGTCTACTTGGGAAAAAATACTATCTCTTGGAGTGCACAAAAACAGAGGACGTTAGCCCGATCATCCACTGAAGCAGAATATAGGGTTGTGGCTGCTACTACTGCTGAACTTCTTTGGCTTCAAAATCTTCTTCATGAGCTCACATGTCCGCAAGTTTCCTCCCCGGTAATTTATTGTGACAATTTAGGCGCCACCTATGTTGCTGCCAACCCTAGGTTCCATTCACGTATGAAACACCTTGGTCTTGATTATCATTTTGTGCGTGAACATGTTCAAAACAACAAACTACGTGTTTTCTTCATCTCAAGTAACGATCAACTTGCAGACATCCTCACGAAGCCACTTCTCCGGGCACGGTTTCAAGCATTAATGGTCAAGATTGGTCTCATTCAACGATCGTCCATCTTGCGGGGGTATGTTAAGGAAATAGATATAATCTCCTAATTACTTTGTATATCTAGTTTTCTTATTCTATTATATTTAGTTTCCCAATTGTACAAAGTAGAATATGAGTAGGATTAGGATTCTCTGACGCATCACGGAAGCACGATAGATTTCGTGATTAGCGCACTAATCACAAGAACTCTTCAAGCGAAGAATCCTCAAACACAAGAACTGGAATCCACCAGTAATAATCTGGAATCCAGAAGGAATTAAGAGAAAAACTCTTGAAATTTAATAATATCAAAACTAAGTTTAACAAAGCCTAAAAGATGTTTAACTACTATCTCTAAACCCTAAAACAAACCCTAAAACGAAATATCAAATCAAAGACTAAATTGTCCCTAATTAAATAAAATTAAAGTAGCAGCAATAGAAACAACGCAACATCAGTATTCCTCCTCGTCAGCGTGAGGCAGGCGCCTGGGCCTTGGTCAGGCGGGTGCCTGAGAGGCAGCAACTTCCCCCGTCGTGGAACCACCTTGAGGCAGGCGCCTGGGCCAGCATGGGGCGGCCGCCTGGGCGGCAGAAACTTCATCCGCAATTGAACCAAGGTAAGGGATCTTCGGTGACTGACGCAGCACAGAAGCACGATAGATTTCGTGATTAGCGCACTAATCACATGAACTCTTCAAGCGAAGAATCCCCAAACACAAGAACTGGAATCCACCAGTAATAATCTGGAATCCACCAGGAATTAAGAGAAAAACTCTTGAAATTTAATAATATCAAAACTGAGTTTAACAAAGCCTAAAAGATGTTTAAATACTATCTCTAAACCCTAAAACAAACCCTAAAACGAAATATCAAAACAAAGACTAAAATGTCCCTAATTAAATAAAATTAAAGTAGCAGCAATAGAAACAACGCAACATCAGTATTCCTCCTCGTCAGCGTGAGGCGGGCGCCTGGGCCTTGGTCAGGCGGGCGCCTGAGAGGCAGCAACTTCCCCCGTCGTGGAACCACCTTGAGGTGGGCGCCTGGGCCAGCATGGTACGGCCGCCTGGGCGGCAGAAACTTCATCCGCAATTGAACCAAGGTGAGGGATCTTCGGTGGGCGCCTGTGCTTGTGTGGGACTGCCGCTTGGCCTTCAATTCCTCCTACATCAGTCAACCACTCCTCAAAAGAACTCGTCCTCGAGTTCATCTCAGATGTTTGGAAAATCCCCTCCCACTTGAACAAATATTTCGAGTAGACCCGCTCCTTAAGCACAATTTGATGTAAAAAAAAAATCATATAAATAATCAATCTTTCAGCCATACTCTTGCGAGTGAGAACCCAAGATCCCTTGTGTACCAGAGAAAGTGGTATAAAAAACTTGTAATAGTGTTTAATCAGGATTGTACCACGCCCTGCCGAGATCTTTGAAGCAATCAAATCCGACTCTAAAATTGTTTCTTCTGAAGCTGACTCTTCAACCACGGACAGAGAATTATTACTAATCTTCTCTCCTTTGAAACTTTCATTCAATATTTGTAGATCCTAGTTCGCGGACTTAACTGCAACTAAATCTCCTCCGTTTGAATCTGATCCTTTCCCTTCAATCGGCTCGATGTGGTGGAGGCTTTCCCCGCGACATTCTTCTTGAGCACAATTTTTGTTATTCTGCAACAAGGCCTCGAACTGGCCCCGACGTTCTTCTTCAGCACGTTCGTGGACTGCAGATTTACGCGCTTTCAGTTTCTGAATCTTGGCAGTGTAGTGATCGGCTTTGTCAGCATAAAATTTGGCTTCCATCCTATGTCGCTGCCTAAGCACTCGCTCCCTTGATGCTCGATTCAGATCTCTGATTGATTTATATTTCTGCACACGTCGATCATGCTTGTTCGCTTCGTCGAGTTCTTCGTCCTCTAACACTAGAAAATATTGTTCCTGTTGTCGAGCACGATCCAATCGAAGATCTATTTCGTGAATAACCTCGTCATCAGATCTGGAACTGGAATCCCCATCATCCCGATTTTCTGTCCCTTGAGGACGTCGTCTTGGATCAACCCTGTCTCTCTCACCATGACAGTTTTGATTAGTGTTTTGACCTTGTTGAGCGGCAACCAACGCTGCAATCTGCGTTGCCAAGGAAGTGATAGCGGTAGTTACACCACCGATACCAACCTTTGTTGCCTGATCTCCCATAATACTTCAGTATGATGCAAAAGACAGGATATGGCCTGCTCTGATACCAACTGACGCAGCACGGAAGCACGATAGATTTCGTGATTAGCGCACTAATCACAAGAACTCTTCAAGCGAAGAATCCTCAAACACAAGAACTGGAATCCACCAGTAATAATCTGGAATCCACCAGGAATTAAGAGAAAAACTCTTGAAATTTAATAATATCAAAACTGAGTTTAAGAAAGCCTAAAAGATGTTTTAATACTATCTCTAAACCCTAAAACAAACCCTTAAACGAAATATCAAAACAAAGACTAAAATGTCCCTAATTAAATAAAATTAAAGTAGCAGCAATAGAAACAACGCAACATCAGTATTCCTCCTCGTCAGCGTGAGGCGGGCGCCTGGGCCTTGGTCAGGCAGGCGCATGAGAGGCAGCAACTTCCCCCGTCGTGGAATCACCTTGAGGCGGGCGCCTGGGCCAGCATGGGGCGGCCGCCTGGGCGGCAGAAACTTCATCCGCAATTGAACCAAGGTGAGGGATCTTCGGTGGGCGCCTGGGCTTGTGTGGGACTGCCGCTTGGCCTTCAATTCCTCCTACATCATTCTCTTGCTTGTATATAAACCTTATTGGAATACAATTCAAGAAGGCTTTCAAGCCCCAAACTATTTGTCTTCTATTCTCTAACAGTTGGATCTTGGTTCAGCTTGATATGATAACTTACACCAAAATGTTGAAAAGCTAGTGTTGTTGAGGTATATGAGAATGAAAATTCGAGACCTTGATGAAATTCTTGCCCCCCATATCCAAACTTGAGAACCTTCAACGCTTCATTTGGAAGGCTCAATGTTGAGTGTCAATATTTGTGAAATGCAACAACAGAAGCATCTACTTCTACGCAATGGTTACACATGTATTCTCATTTTTACAATTATCATACACAATTTATGTTGGTTTCTATTCTACAAATTTGTCCCTTATCTATAAAACAATAGACATCAGTATTAACCGTTGAGAAAAAAAAAGGGTAGGGATTGATTCTCACAAATTGATCCAACGGCATGAAATCTCTCTCCATCAAACGTGTTTGAAGCTTGAAGTATTAGCTGGTAAGTCAATTGATTTTCACATCTTAAACTCATCATAAATATGTCTCTTGCAGATTGAAATATGAGCTATTGGCTAATTTTATTCATTATGTTAGATTATTTTGTAACTATCATTAACTTGCAATTCGCGGCAAATTATCATTAACTTCCTGTTTGGGGTAATGATTAACCAATATGAGGTTTGTGTCCCTTGCTTAGGAAATTGATGGATGAGTTTTATACTCATCAATTGGGTATTTTCTGAACTTATTCTTCGTGAAATCCTTGAGTTTTGTGTTGTTTGATATGACTTTAGTTTTCTTTAGAAGACAGGTAAAACAGGACAAAGTACATAATTCAGGTGAGACATGGCAAATTTTGGAGCTGCAGGGATTTGAAAGGAATTTGCAAAAGTTAGAGAATTACTGTGCAATATCTGAAGATTCCAGTTACCAAACTTGGCTGGCAAATTATCATTAACTTCCTATTTATGTTGGTTTTTATAATGTTCATAATTGCTCTTCTTGATTTTTGTCAAATTTGAAGTTATGAAGAAAGAGGCTTAGTGTTAGTCTCGATCCAATGTATTTTATTCGGATTAGTATATTCTAATGTAAATACACTGTATTATGTCCCAACAAAAAGATAGTCTCATTTAGTTTTTACGGTTGTCGTAATAATAAATTATTTTTACCGAATATTAATGTCAATTTCAGAGCACTACTAGAAACAGGGTCATTACCGACGGATTTTTACCGACGGACTTCGTCCGTCGGTAATACAGACGGAAACTTTTCATTTACCGACGGAAATTTATTTTATTTTACCGGGAATTTAATTTTTTAAAATTTCGTTTTGTCCGTCGTTAATTTTTAAATTCCGTCGGTATTTTCGTCGGTAATACCGACGGACTATGTCCGCCGGTATTACCGAAGGACTCCGTCCGTCGGTAAATAATTCATATATAAACGCGTCTCTTCCCCATTTTTAATTACGCATCATTTTTATTACGCCCCTTATTTCCTCAGTCCTTCGCGAACCCCAGCCCCAACGCCAAGCCGTCGCCGTCGCCGCCGAGCCTCGCCGTCGCCGGTAAGTCCTCTTTGTCTCTCTTAATCGCTTCTCTCTCTCACTTTCTCTCTCTCACTTTCTCTCTCTCTCATCAGTAAGAACACGCCGTCGCCGCCGCCGTCTCTTTCCATCGCCGTTTGCGGTCGCCGGTGCGTTCTCTCTCTCTCTCGCTTTCTCTCTCTCAATCGTTTTCTCTCTCACTCGATTTCTCTCTCTCATGAATGATTAATTTTAATGAGCTGAGAAACCCTAGTTTTTATTCAAGTAATTGTCTTTCGGTTTTGTATATACGTATGTTGTTCTTTGTTAATGCATTATCATGTGGAGTTGTGTTCCAAATGTTCATTAGGAGTTGAACTAAACTACAGAAAATGTGAATAATTTCATACTTGGGTTTATTTTGGTAGCTCTTTGTTTATTGTGTGTTTGTGTGTGTGCAATTAGAAATGTAGGGTTTGAGGTATTAAAAATGTATGTTTGTGTTATCAATGTGTCTTATGTGCGTATAAAGGTGTTTTGTTATATTGTACAATAGCCTTTTAGATTATATGTTCAGTGCGTATAAACTAGTATTTGTGATTGCATCTATATTGCTTAATAGAGACCGACGGCAGTGATTTATATGATTTAATTTTGTAAAAAAATATAAAATGATATCTTGTTAAATTTTGTAAGAACCCTAATTTGTTTTTTATTCTAATGTTCATGATTATTGATTGGTATTTGTGTGAATTTTCAAATATTTGAATGTTTGATGCTTGATTGGTCCTCCGATTTAGGTTGTTTGCATTTTCTAACTAGTTTATCAAAATTTGGGTTTTGGAAGTGGCTCTTCATTATACCTAATTGGTAGTTAATTAGGCTTTAAATAGATTGAGGTACAACTCTATTTAAAATATAAATAAGATGAGAGTCTTTTTCACCCACAGCTATCAAAATTCGTCTTCTTTGACCAAGGAAGACAGAGCAAACAAGTTCATTGCCGTTTGAGTCAAGGATTTTACTGTTTAATAAGAGCTTTTACGGTGAAGCGTAAAACTCTTATTAAACAGAAAATCCTTGACTCAAACGGCAATGAACTTGTTTGCTCTGTCTTTCTTGGTCTAAGATGAGATTGGGTTTTGATAGTTGTGGATGAGAACGACTCTTATCTTGTTTATAAATGTTAATTTAATTCATCATTGTAAAATTTCAAATTTTACAATAAAGAATTAATATTTCAAATTATTCACAATATTAATAATTTAAAAAATATGATAGATGTGTGTGTTAATTCATTATTGTAAAATTATGCATTTTACGGTAATGAATAAAAATTAATGTTACGACGTGACGTTGTGACGGTTGAAACACAAAAGCTTAGAAACCCGTTTAAGAATCTTTAACTTATCATGTTGAGGTCAACATGTAGTCATCGATTCTTAAATTGTCTGTGTGGGAGCCTTGAAATGCACGATTATATGATTTGTAAATATCATCATTGTCTATTAAAATTGCTTGAATAGTCGATAGTTGAGATATTTCGGTTGCATTAATCCTATTGTTCTCTGAGTGTATACTAGACATATATGGTTGATTACACACGTCGATTCTAATCGATAGTGTTTGATTGACCTAGTCTACGTCGTGCACTTGGAGACCATGGGGTTATCTTTGCCGAAATTTCTTGATTTTCGATTATAAAGCAAGTAGACAAGGTGATATTTGCAATTCATACGTGTATTTCGGGATGGGATAGAAGCCAACCCCACTCTAAACCTAATGGACATGAATTGTCCTTTCATCATAGGGAATGATATACTTTACAACAAAGAATTAAATATTAATATTCAAAATATTAAGGGGTGTCAGACCTCAATTCGTTAATTACATCTAAACTGTTAATACATTATGAAATGCAGGAGTTAATTATGTCTGGAGAAGATCGTAGTTGGATGGATAATAGTAGTAATCCCGGTAGAAGGGGTGTCAGACCTCAATTCATAGAAGGTTTAGAACATTTCGTGGAGTTTGCTAGAGCGCATCCCCAGTGCATGCGTGGTGATAAGATTAGGTGTCCTTGTAAAAAGTGTAAGAATAGAAAATATCTGAGTGTTGGATGGGTAAAGAAACATGTGTTAGAGGCAGGGTTTGTTGATGGTTACAAGGTATGGGTAGCGCACGGGGAGCGTTATGTGGTTGAAACAAGTGTTCGCAATCATCCTATCGTATCAAGTGGTCCGCCAAGGGAACCCTGAACATTTGATTGATGAAGAGGAGCCGTCTGTCGGTTTGGATGATATGGTTCGAAATGCGGCTGGCCCAGAGTTTGATTGGAACCCTAATCCAACAGAGGCACCAAATCCCGTTGCAAAGAAGTTTATGGATTTAATGGACTCTGCAAATGAGAAAATTCATCCTGGTGCAAAGGCTACAGTGTTAGAGCAAGTGAGTGAGCTTCTAACTATCAAGGCTGATACAAATATGAGCCAACATACTTACGATCGTATAATGTCATGGGGACATCGGATGCTACCCGAAGAAAATAATATGGTTCACAATTTTTATGAGACGAAAAGTTGGTGGGGCGGATCGGTCTTGGGTATGTTAAAATTGATGCTTGCAAGAATCGGTGCATGCTTTTTTATAAAGAAAATGAGGGCCTCGATACATGTTCAATATGTGGACTTAGTAGGTATAAGCCACAACGCCGTGGTAGTGCCAAGCACAAGAAAAACGTGCCTCGGGCGCAGTTACGTTATATGCCGCTAATTCCCAGGTTGCAACGAATTTACGCATTGAAAGAAAGCTCAGAAGCCATGCGTTGGCACAAAGAGTGTCCTCGTGAAGAGGGTGTGATGACTCATCCTTCTGACGGTGAAGCATGGAAACATTTTGATGCCACTTACCACGATTTTCTTTGCGGATCCTAGAAACATAAATTTGGGGATATGTACAGATGGGTTTTCTCCATTTGGACCAGGGGCAAAATCTTATTCATGTTGGCTGTTATAGTCACAGTGTATAATCTTCCCCCGTGGTTATGTATGACTGATCCTTATATGTATTTGAGTTTGTTCATTCCCGGCCCTTCGAATCCAGGCAAAAACATTGATGTGTATCTTCGACCTCTGATGGATGAACTCAAACAGCTGTGGAATGATGGTGTCCAGACATGGGATGCTTTCGGTTGCATTAATCCTATTGTTCTCTGAGTGTATACTAGACATATATGGTTGATTACACTGTCGATTATAATCGATAGTGTTTGATTGACCTAGTCTATGTCGTGCACTTGGAGACCATGGGGTTATCTTTGTCAAAATTTCTTGCTTTTCGATGATAAAGCAAGTAGACAAAGTGATATTTGCAATTCATACGTGTATTTCGGGATGGGATAGAAGCCAACCCCACTACTATCACGTACAACCACTACCATTGGGGTTATCTTTGGAGTGGAAAATCTCAAGTTTTTGCACAAGCGTTAGGCCCAAAGATTGAAACTTTGATTAATTATTATAATAATAAATCTACTTTCAAAGTTTCAATCTTTGGGCCAAATGCTTGTGCAAACTTGATATTTTCCACTCCAAATTTCATTATAAATGTAAACTCTCTCTCTCTATTTTAAAGAAAACAACAATATTATTTCAAATTCAAGCGGTCAAGTGAACTCCATTATTTTGCTTCTTTTTGTTTTTAGTAAAACAACCTTATCTCGAAACCACTGGTCCATGTGAACTCCATTATTTCTTGTTTTCATATTGTCATTTCTATTTTAAAGCCGCAAGAAGTGCAATGCTTGACAGACACCAAGTCCAAACTGTTACCCACGTTTTGTTTACTTGGTTACTCTTTACATGCTATGTAATATTTAAATTTTGTTCTACTTGATAATATTTTCTGTCTACATATATAATATACTAGTTTAGATATGTCGGGTCGAGGTGGCAATCGTTCAAAGAGAGGGAAGGTTGCGGGTTTTGTCCATCGTCTTGTTTCACCAAGGACGGGAGGGAGGGGATCTACTTCTGGTTCTGGACGTAGTGAACCATCCGAGCGGGTTAATTTGGACGCAATTATTAATGAGGAAGGAAAAATGGAAATATCTATCTCTCCCAGTGGCCAGTAAGTATCATTTAATTGTAAATGTCATATATATAATGTTTACATTTTATTATTGTCTTTTTATTTGTATATATATTGATATATTGTTTTTTAATTAATATCTTGATAGGTTTATACATGCATGGTGGTGGTAGCGGTAGCAGCAGTGGCAGCGCTCGTGGTTGTTAAACATGAATTTTCATTGACATGTAATTAAACAAACAAACAAACAAACATATGTAGTTTCTTTTTCCCTTTCCCTTTTTCCCCGGCCTTTCCCCGGCCGTTTCCCCTTCCCTTTTCCCCTTTCCCCGTTTCCCCTTTCCCTTTTCCCTTTCCCCCTTTCCCCGGCCGTTTCCCCTTTCCCCTTTCCCTTCCCCTTTCCCCTTGACCCGGCCGTTTCCCCTTTCCCCTTTCCCTGTCGCTTGATTTGGACAAACATATGTATTTTATTTGATGTACAAGCGAAACAGGTTGTTTGTGTGTGTTTGTAGTTTGTAGTTGTTTAAAACAGGTTGTTTGAACAGGTTAACAGGTTTACAGCCTTTTACAGGTAGTTTAATAATAAAACAAATTTTTTTTAAATGCGCGGATTACCGACGGAAATTTCCGTCGGTAAATTAATACAAAAATAAATAATTATATTTTTCCGCGGAAATATCCGTCGGAAAATAAAAAATTAAAAAAATAATACTCAAAATACCGACGGACATATCCGTCAGTATAGGGCTTATATTCCGACGGACATATCCGACGGTAAATATTATGATTTCCGACGGTTCTAACCGTCGGTAATGGTTTTTATTTCCGACGGATAATTCCATCGGTAAACTCCGGCAAATGCTCCGTTAACCTAGGCAGATCTCATTTCCGACGGATGTTTTCCGGCGGAATTTTAGATTTTCCGGCGGATATTCCGCCGGAAATACCGGCGGAATTTGTCCGTCGGTATTACCAACCAATTATTTCCGACGGAACCCGACGGACGTATTCCGTCGGTAATATCCATTTAGCGACGGATTTGTCGAATTACCGACGGATATTTCCGTCGGTAAACGGCCTTTTTCTAGTAGTGGAGTTGGTTTTATAAAAAACTAGTTTTTTTCTATTTTTAAGGAAAAATCATTTATACACTGGCATTTAATAATACATACACCGACACTCTTTTTCACTGACACTTTTTTATACTAACACTGGCACTTTTTTACCTTTGGCACTCTTTTATACTGACACTTAATAATACATGCACCGACACTCTTCACACCGACATTTTTTTACACTAATACTGACACTTTTTTACACTGACACTTAATAATACATGCACTGACACTCTTTATACTGGTATTTTTTTACACTAACACCAACACTTTTTTATACTAACACTGACACTTAATAATTCTTTTCTCTCTCCTCCGTCTCCAGAAACAATCAACTGTTTCTCTTGTTCTTTTTTTATTTACTTTTACTTGCTTGTTGATCTTCATTCGCATAGCCCACATCAAAACTGAATTTAATCCTAACCCAATTGACTCCCCCTTCCTTTCTCTCTTCAAAAGACACACACACATACCCCTGCTCTCTCATAATTCTGCTAGTGTTTGTTAAGAGCATCTTTGTTGAGTTTTTCCATATCATTATTATCATCTTTCTATTGTTTCTGTTTTCTAAAGAGCAAACATGGCCATGGTTGATGCCATTGTCACTTCCCTGGTAAATACTGTATCCCAGCTTCTTGTACAAGAAACAATCAACTCTTTCTCTCTCTCTTTCTCTTGTTCTTTTTTTTATTTAATTTTACTTGCTTGTTGATCTTCATTCGCATAGCCCACATCAAAACTGAATTTAATCCTAACCCAATTGACTCCCCCTTCCTTTCTCTCTTCATAAGACACACACACATACCCCTGCTCTCTCATTATTCTCTCTAGTATTTGTTAAAAGCATCTTTGTTGGGTGTAATTCCATATCATTATTATTAGAGATAGCAGTGAATTTGGTCAAAATTTTTATTAGAGATAATTGGGAAAACAAAACACGTTTTTTTTAGCTTGAAAAAAAATACATTTTTTGTAAAATTTTGACGACAATAAAATGACATTTATATTTGATCAAAATTTTTATTAGAGATAGCAGTGAATTTGGTCATAAGGCAGGGTAAATTTCAATTTGTCAAGCCAAGTCTGCAAGACAAGGCAACACACCTGACTTTATGATCAGATTCATTGCTATCTCTAACAAGTTTATTTGCGTTGACCAAAAAAATTTATGGGATTATTTTTTTCAGTGGGATTATTTTTTCGGGACGGATGGAGTATATGAAAGTGATTGGAACCTTTTAACAGCATAATAAAACTATGAGACTATTTTTTACATCAAGACTCCCCTCTTCTTCACTTGTCTCTCAGCTTTCCCTCATACACTCTTTTTTCCCATCTCATCTAGGGATGGTAACGGGACGGGTTCGAGATGGATTTTACATTTCTCAAACCCGCCCCTACACAAAAACTCCAAAACTCGAACCCGTCCCGCCCCAAATAAACCAAAACCCGCCCCGCCCTATTGGCCCTATAATATTTTTTAAAATCTCACAATTTCATTATGCAAAGATATTCATTTTTTTTCTTTTCTCAAAAATAAAAAGCCTATAATATTATATAAAACTAAAAAATTAAATTTCTTCATCAAATATATATATGCGTTATAAATAAATATTATAAATATTAAGAAAGTTATTACAAACATATTGAGTAATTGAGAATAAGATGTGATTGAGTTCAGAGGATGGTTGGTTAGCCACATTAAGGCTAGACCAGATAGGGTCGATCCAAAGCCCATGTATAAACAAACTTCTTTAAGATGGTGAGTAATACTAATAATATCCATCTTCTCCTCGTATAGGGCTATACGCTCAGCTGGATCTGTAGTGCCATCATATTGCTTCATTGGCGGCACCAGAAACCTCTTGGGGATCTCCACACTGGCTATATCTCAGGAACAAAACGAGAGTCATGGTGACTGGTTGGAGATGCCTGATTGTAGGGCAAGGTAATTCCTGGAACATTCATGAGAATCTCCTTGATTTGCTGCAACTCTCTTGCGAAGGGGTTATCTGCAAAAGTGTTAGTGGCAATAAATTGATTCATAGGAGTACTAAACATATTAAGCTCCCTGCTTGACCCATAGGGGGTGGAGTTGCAAAGATGAAACATGTTAACTGTGGAGTCTGGCTAGATGTAACGATGGTGCTTTCAGTCTGAATGGTGCTAGCCATTGGAATAAAGCCACGATTGCCCCCTGCACTTGCCCCCGCATTTGAAAAAAGTGTTCTAGGTTGCGAAGGTGAAGTTTCAGGCATGCTGACTGTTGGACCGCCACGCCTTGAGGCTGCTAGCTCTTGTTGTACCCTGGTAACCACATTGATGAGTATGTTGTTGGTATGATGTTGTGCATCCATCTGGTTCTTCACATGCAGCATCATGACTACCATGTTGGAAACAATATCTATTGAGATTTTAGGCAGCACCATGGATGAAGGATCTCCTTGGTTAAGACGTTGGCCTTGAGATGTCACATTACTGAACCTAATAGTTGAATGTACACCAGACGTCATGTGCAAGCTTGAGGTGTTGGTCCTTGTTCCAGCCAAAACTGTGGATGTAGGCGTTGTAGAGGTTGAATTGCTCATCTTGATTTAAACCTAAAAGACCAAAGTTACCACAGACGACGCCAAATTGTTTTGGACAAATTTCAACAAGTAAATTTGTCTTTTTGAACTTTGGGCACAAATGGAATATGATTTCTCTATCAAGGTGAACACGTTTATGTAACGAGGAAATCCTTTGAACAATCGTTCTCCGGCACAAAACCTCGGGAGGTTTTAGGAAAAACCTACATCAACCAAAAAATGATTTTATTGATATATTCCTTCTTGGAGTATAGAGTAATGGTGTAATAAGAGAGTGGCTAAGTGTGCATGTGTTTACAGTGATGGCGCTAATTTTCTTATATACTTGTAAAAAATATCCTAATGTGCCTATCCATCCTTGAATCTCGGAAGTTTGTTGAAGATCATGGCCGTTGTGGAGTTAACGGTATTGGACTGAGTCTTCAAGTGGTCAAGTGAAGTCACTGTTTGACTAGGTCTCTTTTATGCATAAAGCATCCCTAAAAAATAGGAAGAAAATAACAAACGGTTTGCAAGACGTTAGTTCAAGGCGTAATATCAGGATGTAAGCTCAAGATGTACTACTAGAACGCTGAACATGTTGAGTTGATTTTTCTACCGGCCCCAAACAACTCCAGCATATAAGCATTCATATTAGCAGCCATACAAGACAATGGATTTTAATTCTTAACAAAAAAAAAGACAAAATATCTTAAAACGAAATGAAACAAGTAAAGCACCAAAACACAACAACTAGAAAAAAAAATAAGAATTAAACTCGAGAAGAAAAAATAAATGCATTTTTTATTTTTCTTACCCAAGAAACCTTGTACTAGGATTCTTATTTACCGTTCACCGTTCGCGAATTAATCGGGCTCTGATATCAATGTTGAGCAGACTTACCACTCTGTTGCCAAAGATCCGCGAACAAACCGATGCAAAAGAAAAATGCAACAGACCGAATATTAGTAACAATTCAAGAATAAGAACTGAATAAAATGAAACTGAAATTCAGAAATAAACAAAGGGAAAAACTGAAGAGAAACAGAGTTTAGCTTTGAGAATTTTTGCTCAAGCCCAAGTATCTGTTTAATTTGAAATCCAGTCACAATCTGAGGCACCAATCCAAGATGTTGCTGAGATTTTGAAGGCAGCTAGCAAACCCAAGAACCCAACTCTCAGCACACCCAAATTTTAGCCTAGGTCAATCACAAACTGAAACCTATTTTCAAAGAAAACCACAACCCACACTCTCAGATTGCCTCGCCAAACAACACACACACACACACACACACCACTCAAATCAAAGTCCTACAGAGGGAGAGCACCTAAACAGTCAAAAGCAGGGAAGAAGAAGACCCGAAAACACCTCAAAACAACCTCACATTCTTGCCTAGAACCTCTGAATATAGCTCTCTGACCCTCTCTATAAACCAACAGAGAAGACCTCAAAATTGTGTGTATAAGACTCGTGTGTTGTGTCTACATGGGAAATAGTGGGGGGGGTTTATATAGGGGGCTGAAGGGATCAAGATAAGGTAGAAGCTTACCTAATCAGATTTCAATAACCATGACGAAAGAGGCAAAATCGTTGGTGAAGAAACAGAATGAGAGATATAGCACAATCAACTGAGAAAGAGACTAAGTCAAAGTCTCTCTCTCTCTCTCTAGCTGATAAATATCAAGCACATGCTGGATAAAAAGGAGAGGGATTTGGGCCAGCAACTTGGGTCATAAATATTAGGCCGAAGCCCATACGAAAATAACAACAGTTTCTATATGCAGGCATATGGCAGATCTAATGAATTTACCTTGCACAATATTATGTACCTAGCATGCAAAAATATAGGAATTTGTTACTTTTTAGCTGTTAGCATCTAGTTTAATGGCCCACTTCATCTAAGGCCCCTCTGGCGAGATTCAAACCCAATGCATGACACACTAGATCTAAAATTTCATAGACACCCCTCGCCCTCTTATAACTGATATATAAAACTACTTTATCTCTTATAAGTCACTTATAAGACTTATTTGTTTTTTATAACTGACTTATAAGACAATTTTTACAACTAAAAAAATCAAAATTTTCAATAATAACAACGAATTAATCTCATAAAGTACACATTAAGACTCTTATAGCTGAATTATAAGACCAATTTGCCTCGTATAACTACTTCGTCTCTTATAATTGTCTTATAAATGACTTATAAGACTACTTTATCTCTTATAATTCAGTTATGAAAACAATTTTTTCAACCAAAAAAAATTCCAAATTTCAATAATAACGAATTGGTATCATAATTTAGGCATTACAACTCTTAGAAGTAACTTATAAGACTTATTTGTCTCTTATAATTAACTTATTCAACAAAAAAATCAAAATTTTCAATAATAACGAATTGGTATCATAATTTAGACATTACAACTCTTACAAGCAACTTATAAGACTTATTTGTCTTTTAAGACAATTTTTTCAACAATAAAAAATCAAATATTTCAATAATAACAACGAATTAATATCATAATTTATACATTACAACTCTTATAGCTAATTTATAAGACCAACTTGCCAACTACTTTGTCTCTTATAATTGACTTATAAGACGATTTTTTCAATCAAAAAAATCAATAATAATAACGAATTAATCTCATAATTTAGACATTACAACTCTTATAGTTTAATTATAAGACCAATCAATTAATCCATCCATCCATCCATCCATCCATCTTACATTTGCATTTTAGTCATTTTGTATGCGTCCGCGATCTCGATCCTTCGTTCAAATTTTGAAGGTCTTCATTTTTTCCTTTCATTAGTGACATTTTAATCATTTTGTTTGACTCGTTATTTTTCACCCGTTGAATCCGCTTTCGTAGCATCTCGACCCTCCACTTTGGTAAAACTTCTGTATTACTGCATAATTTTTTGGGTCACGCAGCATGCAAATGTCCTCATTAAAATTAAGGAGCTAGCTAGCGTCATGTGGAAGACTTTCCTTGTTGTCACTACCAAAAAATGTAATAATTTTCACGAAAAATGGTCTTAATAATAAGTGTTTTTTTACTATTGTCTATCCCCATTCTATTATAATTAGGATGAAATATTGACTATTTAGGTATCGCAATGAATGTCACTTATTTTAAATATAGTAATTACATTTACTGATATAACAATATCATGTTAAAACAGAGAATATTAGAAAATATTATCCCAAAATAGAGACTATTAGAGAAATGTTGTCTTAAAATAAAAAAAATATTAGAAAAATACTATCTTAAAAATATTTAAATAGAAACTATTAAAAATTAATGTCCCAAACAAATACTTTTAAAAGACATTTTCTGGTAGTGTGTTTATTAAAAATGTCGGTCAATAATTCATTGCTCACCAACTGTTTGATATGTTTTCCCACTGAAACTCAACCAATTAACTGCGTTCATTTTAACAAATTGTTGCAATAGTTGTACTCTCCCACTACTAATTAAACAATGACACGATTATTATTTGATTTTGGGGTAACACAAACAAATAATGCAGGTAATAAAACAAAAAGTCAACTTCAACTTCCTTACCCACTACCATTTGATTTAAAAAAAAACATTTTATAGCATACAAAACAGATATGAATGAGTAGAAAATAAATAAATAAATAAATAAACAGATATGAATGAATAAAAAAAAACATTTTAACAACTAATAAAACAAAAAGTTCACTTCAACTTCCTTGCCCACTACCATTTGATTAAAAAAAAAAACATTTTATAGTATACAAAACAGATATGAATGAGTAGAAAATAAATAAATAAATAAATAAACAGATATGAATGAATAAAAAAAACATTTTAACAACTAATAAAACAAAAAGTTCACTTCAACTTCCTTACCAACTACCATTTGATTTTAAAAAAAAAACATTTTATAGTATTCAAAACAGATATGAATGAGTAGAAAATAAAAAAAAAAAAAAAAACAGATATGAATGAATAAAAAAACATTTTAACAACTAATAAAACAAAAGATCCACTTCAACTTCCTTACCCACTACCATTTGATTAAAAAATACATTTTATAGTATTCAAAACAGATATGAATAAGTAGAAAAAAAAAAAAAAAAAAAACAGATATAAATGAATAAAACAAACATTTTAACAACTAATAAAACAAAAGGTCCCCTTCAACTTCCTTACCCACTACCATTTGATTAAAAAAAAAACATTTTATAGTATACAAAACACATATGAATGAGTAGAAAAAAAAAAAAAAAAAAAACAGATATGAATGAATAAAAAAAACATTTTATCAACTAATCAAACAAAAGGTCCCACTTCAACTTCCTTACCCATTACCATTTGATTAAAAAATACATTTTATAGTATTCAAAACGCCAAAATCTTGCTAAAAACTAATTTTTTCGTAATATAAGAAAAAAAAACTAGTTTTAAAGTACTAAGTCTAACTAATAAGAATGATGAACTGTTCTGAAAACTAGTTTTTTTTATAACATTTTGAAAAAAACTAGTTTTTCACAAGAGTTACTCATTCATAACAGATATAAATGAGTAGGAAATAAATAAAAAAAAAAAAACAGATATGAATGAATAAGAAAACATTTTAACAACTAATAAAACAAAAGGTCCACTTCAAAAATAAAAAGAAGAAATAAAACTAACCTTTCAATTTTGATAAACTTTTCCTATCTTCTTCTTCCTTTCAAAAATTTTTCCTCTTAACCCTTCAAACTAACTCTTTCTTTTTCCTTCAAACTCAGGCAAATTCTTTCTCTCTTTCTCAGGCAAACTCTTCTCTCTCTCTCTCAGCAAACTCTCTCTCTCTCTCTCTCTCTCTCTCTCTCTCTCTCTCTCTCTCTTCAAATCTCAAAAACACAACTCTTCTTCCTCTCTATCTCTCTTTCTTTGAATCTGATGAAACAAATGTTGTGCAATCGCAGCGGAAGCAAGAGAACAATACTCAAGAACACACAAGCAATCAATAGGGAAATCGAAAGAGAAAGAGAAGAAATCAATTGGGGTTTGAATCACGCTTTTGTATTGTTATTTGTGCAATTAATCTCTCCAGTTTACAAAGGATTACAAGCATATTTATATGCCATAAAACCCTAGTCCAACTTAGATTAGGAAACATACAAAAGCCCGTGAAACAAAGCCCCCCGGCTGGCCTTGAAGCGTGCGCCTCAAGGCAACCCATGCGGTCGCCTGGAGCTACTCCAAGCCACGCCCAACCTTCTGTGAACGAGGCGCCCGCCATGCCTAGCCCCAAGCGCCCGCCTCAAACCAAGGCAACAAGGCTCCATCTTCTGTCTTCAATGCGCACGCCTCACTCAGTATGGGGCGCCCGCCTCAAGCCAAAAGACCCAGCCATCATAAAAGAGCCACATCCAACAATCTCCACCTTGGCGAGTGTTCACCCAAACCAACAGAAGATACACCAGTGCAACAAGTCCAAACAATGCTTGAACTTGTCAGTAGTAACCGGCTTCGTCAACATATCCGCAGCATTCTCCGTAGTGTGAACCTTCTCTAGCACAACCTCACCCATATCAATCAACTCCCGAATCTTGTGAAACCGAACATCAATGTGTTTCGATCGTTGATGATAAATGTGATTCTTTGCTAGAAATATCGCGGTTTGACTGTCACAAAGCAACTTCACTCCACCTTGCTCAATGCCCAACTCGTTGACCAAACCTCGAAGCCATAAGGCCTCCTTTGCAGCTTCAACCGCTGCCATATACTCCACTTCCGTTGTAGACAAAGCAATGATAGATTGGATCATAGATCTCCAACATATGGGTCCACCACCAAGAGTAAACGCATAACCCGTAGTCGACCTCCTCCGATCCAAGTCACCCGCATAATCTGAATCAACATACCCCACAACAGAAAGCTCCTCACTCTTACCTCCAAACATGATGCCATAATCCATAGTGCCCTTCAAATATCTGAGAATCCACTTAACTGCTTCCCAATGCTGTTTGCCCGGATTCGCCATATACTTGCTAACCACACTAATGGCTTGCGCCAAATCTGGCCTCGTGCAAACCATAGCATACATGAGACATCCCACTGCGCTTGCATAGGGAACCTTTGACATCCTCTGAATCTCTTCAGTCGAACTCGGGGAATCTGAGGCAGATAGACTAAAATGACTCGCCAATGGTGTCTTCACAGGTTTTGCATCCCGCATATTGAACCTCTCCAACACCTTCTCCACATAGCCGGCTTGAGACAACCACAATCTCCTAGATTTCCTGTCTCGGCGAATCTCCATCCCAAGAATCTTCTTGGCTTCCCCCAAATCCTTCATGTCAAACTCTCTACTCAACAAGGCCTTCAACTGATTGACCTCGTTCTTACTCCTACCCGCGATAAGCATATCATCCACATACAGTAACAGAAAAATACAAGAACCATCATCAAGGCTCTTCACATAAACGCAGCAATCATACTCACAACGCTTGTAGCCAATACGTACCATGTAGGAGTCAAACCTCGTATACCACTGCCTCGGAGACTGCTTCAGCCCATAAAGTGACTTCTTCAATCTACAAACCAAACGCTCCTGCCCGGGCTCCGTGAACCCATGTGGTTGCTCCATGAAAATCTGCTCATCCAACTCACCGTGTAGAAACGCAGTTTTCACATCCATCTGCTCCAACACCAAATCATAGTGCGCTACAAGACCCAACACAATCCGAATGGAAGTATGTCTCACAACAGGCAAAAAAATCTCATTATAATCCACCCCCTCTCGCTGCGAATACCCCTTTGCTACCAAACGAGCCTTGAACTTTTCCCCCTCTTTTTCTGATACTGCCTCCTTGCGCTTGAAGATCCACTTGCAACCAATAGCACGCTTCCCTTTAGGAAGCTCCACCAAATCCCATGTATCATTCTTGTACAGTGACTCCATCTCCTCCGCCATAGCAGTTACCCACTTGTCCTTTTCCGGACTGTTTATAGCCTCCTTAAAAGTACTCGGGTCTCCACTACTAAGAACAAGAACATATGAAGCCATGTCTTCAAATCCATACCTGACCGGTGGCTTGATTACTCTCTTAGGTCTCCCAACTGAAGTACTAGCCACTTCTTGTGTAGTTTCCTCTGACTCCGGAAGAGTGAGATCCGCATCAGTATTATCCTCACGTAGCTCCACCTCAATAACCTGCTTCTCGCCCTCCTTGCTTTCTGGCACCTTCTCCTTGTCTTCATGAGTACACTTCAACATAGCCTTTTCATTAAAGACTACATCCCTACTGGTCACCACCTTGCTTGACTTGGGATCCCAAAGCTTGTATCCTTTCACACCTGTTTCATTTCCGAGAAAGACACACTGTTTTGACTTTGGGTCAAGCTTCGACCGCTCTTCACCAGGAATATGCACATAGGATGGACACCCAAATACCCGGATATCGGTGAAGTCTACCTCATTACCCATCCATACCTCCTCCGCAAACCTGTTATCCAAAGAGACTCTAGGTGATCTGTTAATCAAGAAACATGCCATACTCACCGCATCAGCCCAAAAGTTCTTCGCCAACCCCGCATTGAATCGTAGACACCTAGCCCTTTCCGCAATAGTTCTGTTCATCCTTTCAGCCACACCATTTTGCTGTGGTGTCTTACGTACCGTGTAGTGCCTCTTGATTCCATGCTCTCTACAGAACTTCTTGAACTCGCCATCTGTATACTCTGTCCCATTATCACTCCTCAAACACTTGATTTTCCGCCCTGTTTGGTTTTCCACTTCAGCTTTCCACACCTTGAACTTCTCAAAAGTCTCTGACTTGTGCCTCATGAAGTAAACCCAAACCTTCTTTGAAAAATCATCAATAAAAGTCACGAAGTAATAATGTCCTCCTCTAGATTCTGTTCTAACCGGCCCCCACACATCTGAATGAACATAATCGAGAATACCCTTTGTCGTGTGTTTACCCGTCTTGAATTGCACCTTGTTCTGCTTCCAAGAACACAATACTTACAAAACTCCAGTTTACAAGTCTTCACACCCTTCAACAACTTACGTTTATGAAGTTCCCGCATTCCCATTTCACCCATGTGACCAAGCCTCATATGCCATAGAAGGGCATCAGTATCAACCTCAGACTCAACGGATGTGACTCCACCTACAACCGTGCTCCCTAGCAACCTGTAAATATTCTTGGAGCCCTTCTCACCCTTCATCACCACCATAGCATCCTTAACCACTTTCAATACTCCACCTTGTGCTTTATAGTTCATACCGTTAGCATCCAAGGTACCCAATGAAATCAGATTTTTAGAAACCTCCGGAACATGTCTAACATAACATAACGTTCTAACTACACCATCATACATCTTAATTCTTATAGTTCCTATGCCAGCAATTTTACATGTAGCACCATTACCCATAGTAACTATACCAGATTTAACTGACCTGTAGGTATCGAACCAATCACGATTCGCCGTTACATGAAACGAACATGCTGAATCCAGAATCCAACCATCTGTTGGGTGCTCCACAGCTGATGAAGTCGTGAGCATATCTCCATCCACATCCTCCGAGCAATCTTCAACCACATTGACTGACTTTGAAGATCCTTCCTTGCCTTTACCGTTCCCCTTCTCCGGACAATTCTGCCTCTTATGCCCCTTCTGCCCGCACTTGAAACAATTCCCCTTGTACTTCTTCTTTGACTGAGAACGAGAATTCTGCCTCTGCGAGTTATCCCGGAACTGAGATCTCCCACGTTCCTAATTTTCCTTCACAAATAACCCCTCACCCGCAGGTTCATCAACGGACTTCTTCCGTTTATGAAAAGCTAGAAGAGCTTCTGTAACCAGTTGCAGTTCCACAGTCTCCTTCCCCCACGTCAACGAAGTAACAAGGTTTTCGTATTTTGAAGAATTGGGCAACAAATTCAACAGCATCAAAGCCTTGTCCTCATCCTCGAACTTCACCTCCACCCTAACCAAATCGTTGAGAATTTGATTAAACGTGTGTATATGAGATTCTAGGTCAGAACCCTCTACCATCTTAAGCCCATACAGCCGTTGCTTAAGATGCAATTTGTTCGAAACGGATTTTGACAAATACCTAGCCTCCAAAATCTCCCAAACCTTCGTCGGTGATTCCTCATCGATCACGTGATACACCACCTCATCCGCAAGGCACTGCCGTATAGAGGATACAGCCCGTTCTTGCAACTCCTTCCATGGTCCTTCTTCGACATCATCGGGTTTAGTCGAATGCCGAAGAACTTTTCCCAAGCCTGCTTGAACCAGAAAATCCTTCACCCTCCTTTGCCACAACGCAAAGTTTCCGTGACCATCAAACTTCTGAACGTTGGACTTCACGGTGATGGAATTCCCCCCAGACATCGCAACCGTGCTCTGATACCAGTTGTTGTGCAATCGCAGCGGAAGAAAGAGAACAATACTCAAGAACACACAAGCAATCAATAGGGAAATCGAAAGAGAAAGAGAAGAAATCAATTGGGGTTTGAATCACGCTTTTGTATTATTATTTGTGCAATTAATCTCTCCAGTTTACAAAGGATTACAAGCATATTTATATGCCACAAAACCCTAGCCCAACTTAGATTAGGAAACATACAAAAGCCCGTGAAACAAAGCCCCCCGGCTGGCCTTGAGGCGTGCGCCTCAAGGCAACCCATGCGGCCGCCTGGAGCTACTCCAAGCCACGCCCAACCTTCTGTGAACGAGGCGCCCGCCATGCCTAGCCCCAAGCGCCCGTCTCAAACCAAGGCAACAAGGCTCCATCTTCTGTCTTCAATGCGCACGCCTCACTCAGTATGGGGCGCCCGCCTCAAGCCAAAAGACCCAGCCATCATAAACGAGCCACATCCAACAACAAACAACTCTTTCTCTCTTTTCAAAAATATTTGAATTCGAAAATGTCAATTCCGGATTTCAATTTTAATTTAATCCGGAATTTGCATTTTTGGATTTGAGTTACGCCTTTGGGCGCTATCGTCCCACCTATGCGCGCGATCGCTCGCTATCTATTTACAGAAAATATTATTTTCTAAATTCAGTTTGAAAAAAAAAAAATTGGGATTCCGGAATTACTACTTCCGGATTACATTCTGCGTAATCGCCCCCTATATATCGCGCGATCGCTCGCTATTTACAGAAAATATTATTTTGTTAATTCAGTTTTTGTTAAAAAAAAAAAAGGAATTCCGAAATTATCAATTCTGGATTACATTATTCTGGAATTGGTAATTCCGGAATCCAATTGAAAATGTTACTTTGGTACTTAACTTTTGGAGGAGGTTATTTTGGAATATTAATTTTTAAAAAGCTATATTTTGGAAAAAAATCACCATTTGATTAAAAAAATACATTTTATAGTATTCAAAACAGATATGAATGAGTAGAAAAAAAAAAAAACAGATATGAATGAATAAAAAAACATTTTAACAACTAATAAAACAAAAGGTCCACTTCAACTTCCTTACCCACTACCATTTGATTAAAAAAAAACATTTTATAGTATTCAAAACAGATATAGATATGAATGAGTAGAAAATAAATAAATAAATAAATAAATAAATAAATAAATAAATAAATAAACAAATAAACAAATAAACAAATACTCCCTCCGTCCCATACCTACGTGCACACTTTCCATTTTGGCGTCCCAAACCTACGTGCACATTTCCTAAAATGGAAAGGAATCTTTACTATTCCCTCCACTCATTCTCTCTCCTACATTATTTTAATACTCACAACACCATTATAATTTACTATTTCCTCCACTCATTCTCTCTCCTATTTTATTTTCACACTCACAACACTTTCAATATAATACTCTCCTTAATTTACGTGAAAAGTCAAACTAGACACCAAAGTCCGGAACGGAGGGAGTAAGTATGAATGAATAAAAAAAACATTTTAACAGCTAATAAAACAAAAAGTCCACTTCAACTTCCTTACCCTCTCCCTCTCCCTCTCCCTCTCCCTCTCCTTTTTAAAGACTCTACCTTTATCTTTTCAGACACAACACACACAGTCACACAGACACATTCAAGAGAAGAATAATTATTTTCTCTCCCTCTCCCTCTCCCTCTCCCTCTCCAGAAACAATCAACTCTTTCTCTTGTTCATTCTCATAGCCCACATCAAAACTGAATTTATATCCTAACCCAATTGACTCCCCCTTCCTTTCTCTCTTCATAAGACACACACACATACCCCTGCTCTCTCATTATTCTCTCTAGTATTTGTTAAGAGCATCTTTGTTGAGTGTTTCCATATCATTATTATCATCTTTCATTTGTTTCTGTTTTCTAAAGAGCAAACACGGTCATGGTTGATGCCATTGTCACTTCCCTGGTAAATACTGTATCCCAGCTACTTTTACAAGAAACAAATTTGGTTCTTAATGCCAGGGATCAAGTTGAATCACTTCATGCTGAGCTCAACTTCATCAATGCATTCCTCCGACGACATTCAGAAGGGAAACGAGATGAGGTGAGGGAAGAGGTCAAGCAGATCCATGATGTTGCTCTTGAAGCAGAGGATGTTCTTGATGAGTTTGTCATTAAAATGGCACAATTCAAACGAAGGAACTGGCGGCAGAGGATTTATCATTTTCGGGGGAAGATGGTATTGCTTCGGAAAGTTGCTGTAGAAGTAAAACGCATCAACACAAAGCTTAAGAAGATTCATGAAAACAAAGACAGGTACAACATCCCAAACAATGAAGATATTGCTTCAGAGCGCGTTCTGATCCAACGTCGACGAAGGTATGTAGAGGAGGACGAAGTGGTTGGTTTCGATAACGATGTAGAGCTAGTACTTAAAAAGCTGGACACGCAGGATTCACAGAGAGACGTTGTTTCAATAGTGGGTATGGGTGGGAAAGGGAAAACCACTTTAGCAAAAAAAATCTACAACAGTAGTTTTGTGAAGCGGACTTTTGATTGTCGTGCTTGGGTTGATGTTCCCCAAGATTACAATCGCAATGAGTTGCTGCTGAAGATCGTAGAGTCTGTGTTACCCTCCATGGAGATGGTGGAAGCTGATAAGCTGAAAGAGGACAAATTGGTGGAAAAGTTGAGGACGGGTTTGGAGGGAAACAGGTACATGATTGTCCTTGACGACGTGTGGGACAAACACCTGTGGGATGGAATCAAAGCAGCCTTTCCAGATAACAGCAAGAGGAGCAGAGTTCTTATCACTAGCCGCCTCAATGAAGTGGCCTCGCATGCTAGTGTATATACACCACCATACATGCTGCCTTTTCTAAACGATGATGACAGTTGGAAACTCTTCTCGAAGAAAGTGTTCCATGAGGAAGTTTGCCCTCCAAAGCTTGAACAACTCGCTAGACAATTGATCCTACCCAAGTGTAAAGGCTTACCGCTTGCTATTGTGGTGGTCGCTGGACTCTTAAGAAATAGAGATGAATCAATGTGGGATAAAGTGGCATCCGGCTTTAATTGGTTCTTGGAGAAGTATCCAAATGAATGCCTTGGTATATTAGCTTTAAGCTATGATGATCTGCCTCCTCATCTAAAGCCATGCTTTCTCTACTTTGGTGTTTACCCGGAGGACTTTAAGATTCCGGTGAGGAATTTGATCCGACTTTGGGTTGCGGAGGGATTCGTAGATGAAGAGACCAACAACAGTTTGGATATGGAGGATATGGCTGAAGAGTACTTGTTACAGTTGATTGATAGGAACTTGATCCAGGTGGGGAGCAGGAGGAGTGATGGAGGGGTAAAAACGTGCCATATACATGATCTTCTTAGAGACCTGGCTATTTCAGAGGCTAAAAAGGAAAAGTTTCTGGTGGTTGATACGAAGGTTGATGGATCATCATTAGCCTCCGACAAACCAATCAGAAGGCTTTCGGTGCATAACGGAAGTAGAGATATAAGGTATGATTACTTATCTGTGTCTGAGTTTTCACGTCTCCGCTCTCTTTTTTCTTTTGGTGTCATAGACAGGAGCGCGGTTGCCCGAGACAAGGATCCTTTTAGCCGTCTCTCCAAATTCTGCCCGTACTTGAGGGTGTTGGATATTGGTTCATATAATTTTCCAACAAAAGGTGAAAAGCTAGTGCAGTTGAGGCATTTGAGAACGGATGCTTACTTTGATGAATTTCCGGCCATATCCAAACTTGAGAACTTACAAACACTTGATTTGAAAATCATACAATTTAAATTTAAGTTCGGTATTAATCTTTGGGAAATGCAACAGCTGAGGCATCTACTTATATCCATCGATTATTATCCAATGAGCTTTTATATTCCAAAAGGTAATGGCAATACTGTTTTGCCTAACATTCGCACTTTGTCTGGCTTACAAATAGTTGATGAAGATGATGTCAACATGCTGAAGACTTTTCCCAACCTCAAGAAACTCAAGGCTGATTGTTATAGTTACAAAATTGAAATATTTAAGTATCTTGGAACATTACATCGCCTCCAAACCCTGAGTATTAAAGGTCGGTTTAAATTCACAGAGCTAGGGGCACTACCATTGAGTCTCACTAAGATAACGTTATTTGATTCAAGGTTGGATACATCAGCCTTTGGAAAGCTGGGAGGGCTTCCAAATCTTCAGATACTCAAATTACGAAGGGATTCTCTAGCAGGTAACAACATAATAGAATATGACTGCAACCAAGGGCAGTTCCCCCGACTCCAAGTCCTTTATATTCATGCTCTTTGGTTTATAGAAAGGTGGTCGATGGAGGGACAAGGATTGCAAAGCCTTGTCTATCTTTCTATAGAGAATTGCCGTTATTTAAAAGCAATTCCAGATCAATTGAAGCATATTAGTACCTTGCGCCAGTTAAAAGTAAGATATTGTGATGATGATTTCAAGGAAAGCCTTAAACAGATTTGGGGTAACGACCAACGGTTGCAATTGGGCTAGCAAGTGACAGCCCACGGGAGCTATGTAATTAATCAGTGAAAGCCTTGAACAAATTTGGGTTAACGTTGCATTATTATTTAGTATTATTGCATTTGTATTGTTTTCCTTCATCCTGTTTGGTTGGTTTGTAACGTGAGCACTTGCATTCTTATTATTGTATGTAACATACACACTTTATGTTGGCTTTAATTCTACAAATTCCTTCCTTATTCTCATATAATTTGGCTTTATGTTCATAATTGCTATTCTTGATTTTTGTCAAATTTCTTCCTTATTCTCATATAATTACTCTCTATTGATATATTTTTGCTTAGTTAAAAATAAACTGTTATTTTTTGGTCTAAATTTTCTTCAACAATTGACTCATTTTCGTACAGAGGGAATACCATTCATTCTTATAAGGTTTGATCAATTTTTATAATATTCATAATTGCTATTCTTGATTTTTGTCAAATTTGAAGTTATGAAGAAAGAGGATTAGTGTTAGTCTCTACCCAATGTATTTTATTCGGATTACTATATTCTAACGTAAATACACTATATTATGTCCCTTAATAATACACTGGCACTCTTTTATACTGACACTTAATAATACATGTATTGTCACTCTTTTATGCTGGTACTTAATAATAAATGTACTGGCACTCTTTACACCGGCATTTTTTTGCACTAACATCGACACTTTTTTACACTGTCACTTAATAATACATGCATCGAGGGCTTGTTTGGTAAAATTGAAATTAAGCTCTGAAAATGTAGAGCTGAAAAATATAGAGCTGATATTATTAAGTTGCTGAATTTTGAGCTCCGATATGTTGACTGATACAGGAGCGAGAGCGACCGCGCTCATGGGGGAGAGCGGCCGCGCTCAAGACAGTGACAACCAGGCAGCAGTCTCGGCCAAGGTGCGCGACCGCGCTCGGAGGGAGGGCGACCGCGCTGAAGACGAGGAAGAACTGGCATGAGTCTCGGCCAAGGTGCGCGACCGCGCTGGGCCTAAGGGCGGCCGCGCTCGTGACGGGGTTTGGAAGACTGATTTCGTTTTAATTACGGAAATTTCATTATTTTTGGTATTTTATTGCTTTTGGGAACTCCTTTTATTTACTGCCTAGGTAGAAGTATAAATACTTAGTCTTTTATTTTTGGAAGACAACTTATTCATTATTGATTTTCAATTCAAAGAGATTTCTCTTTAATTTTCTCAAGTGGATTCCGCATTTGTGTTCTTGAGGATTCATTGCTTGTGAATTCTTGTGTTTAGTGCGCTAAACACGAATCGTATTGCTTCCGTCTTTGCGTCGGTTGGTATCGGGCGAGGCCATATCCTGTCTTTTCACCATGCGAGGGATTATGGGAGATCGAGGCTACCAAGGCCGATATTGAGGGATTACTAACGCCATCGCTGCGTTGACAACACGGATCGCCGCGTTGGTTCTTTGCTCAACGGATCGGACGATGATCGAAACCCTAGGGGTGAAGGAGACAGGAAGAACCCGTTCGACGTCCTCAGAGGGCTGAAAATCGGGAAGAAGATGGGTCCAGTTCGGAGGAAGAAGTCGTGGAGGATGATGGAGAACAAGGTAACAATCAAAATCGCCATGATTATAGAATTAAGGCTGAAATCCCTCATTTTTATGGAACTATGGGTATAGAGGATTTTCTAGGCGGCAAACTAATGTCGATCGCTTCTTTGAGGTCATGGAAGTACCTCAATAAACAGTAAAGATGGTAGCGATTCGTTTGAAGAGTACTGCTGCAGTTTGGTGGGATAAACTAGTAGTACAGAGACGACGGACAAGGGAAGGAGCAGTTAGGACTTGGAGGCGGATGAAGCAGTTGATCTCCGGAAGGTTTTTGCCTGTAGATTACGAGCGAGATTTTGTATAAGTTATATCCGAATTGTGTTCAAGGCAAGAGGACGGTTGATGAGTATACTACTGAATTTCAGAGGTACACTGCAAGGGTGGAGATCGATGAGTCTGAGGAGCAGAAGGTTGCACGCTACATCAATGGTCTGAAGGGCTCAATACAAGACAAGATGGGTTTGCATCAAGTACGGAATTTGACAGATGCTTCTACTCTGGCCTTGAAAGCGGAGCTTATGGAGAAGTCGAGTACAAGGGTCTTTAATGCTCCTTTTCGCAAATGGAGTCCGCAAGGTGGTGCTGATGAAGGGAGTAACAAGGAGAAGGGGGCGACTAGTAGCTCTGCAGGGAACAGTACAGCGGGGAACAGTGCGACAGGAAACCGTGCAGCAGCAAGCAACCAGACAGGGGGCAAGGCGCCGGTGCAGAAAACAGCAAATCCGTATGCCAAACCGACGGGAGATAAGTGTTTTCGCTGTCAAGGTTATGGGCATAGGTCCAACGTTTGCCCCAGTAGGAAGACTGCTGCATTCTTAGAGGAGGAAGATGAAGTAGAGGAGGAGGATGATGAGTATGCCGGAGCCGAGTTCGCAGAGGAGGAGTCCGGAGAACATGTGGGTTTTGTTCTTCAACAGATGTTGCTATCTTCCAAGGACGAGGGGCAGAGGAAGAATCTTTTTCGTGCACACTGTTCCATTGCTAACAAGGTATGCAATTTAATTGTTGATAATGGTTGCACTGAAAATTTAGTTTCGTAGAAATTAGTTGATTTCCTTGGGTTGAAAATCGAGCCACATGAGAAACCTATGGTTTGGGGTGGGTGAATACGGGTTCAGAACTTAGAGGGTCACGTACTTGTAGGGTTCCCATGTCTATCGGGAAACACTATAAGGAGGAAGTTGTCTGCAATGACGTCTTTGAATATGGATGTATGTCATGTATTATTGGGTCGTCCATGGCAATACGATCATGATATTACCTATAGGGGTAAGGATAATGTGGTGTTGTTCAACTGGAACAAGCACAAGATTGCTATAGCTCCTGTTTCGCGGTTTGAAAAGCCAGTTGAGAAGGATAAGCCGGTGTTGATGCTTATTCAGAATGAGAAGGATCTTGCCGCAGCTATTGAGGAGTCGGAGTATTTTGCCCTATAGTCATTAAGGGGTTGTTGGGTTCTGTCAGTGTGGAGATTGGGTTGCCAAGGGACATTGAAGAACTACTTGCAGATTTTCAGGGGTTGCTATCCGAAGAATTGCCAAATGATCTACCACCTATGAGGGACATTCAGCATCAGATTGACTTGATTCCGGGAGCTAGCTTGCCAAACCTTCCACATTATCGCATGAGTCCTAAGGAGAATGAGATACTTCGAGAGCAGATTGAGGACTTGCTGCGAAAGGGGTTTATTAGGGAGAGCATGAGTCCGTGTGCAGTGCCGGTTTTGCTTGTGCCAAAGAAGGATAATCAGTGGCGTATGTGTGTGGACAGCCGGGCCATCAACAAAATTACCATCAAGTATCGATTTCCTATTCCCCGTTTGGAAGACATGCTTGATGAGTTATCCGGTTCGAAGATGTTCACGAAACTGGATTTGCGCAGCGGGTACCATCAGATTCGGATTAGGCCAGGAGATGAGTGGAAAACAGCTTTCAAGAGCAAGGATGGCCTTTATGAGTGGCTTGTCATGCCATTCGGACTCTCGAATGCCCCTAGCACTTTCATGCGGTTGATGAATCAGGTATTCCGACTTTTTATTGGTTCTTTTGTTGTCGTTTATTTCGATGATATCCTGATTTATAGTAGAGATAGAACTGCACATCTCGATCATCTTAGGCAAGTGTTGCAAGTCCTAAAAGATAATCAACTCTACATCAACCTTAAAAAGTGTATTTTACGCACAAACAAGCTACTTTTACGGGTTTTGTGGTTGGTGAGGATGGTATTCGGTGGATGAGGAGAAAGTGAGGGCCATAAGGGATTGGCCGGCCCTACATGCATCTGTGAGGTGCGTAGCTTTCATGGCTTAGCTACTTTCTATAGGAGGTTTGTTCGAATTTCGTACCATCACCTGCCCTATTACCGAGTGTTTGAAGAAGGGTAAGTTTCATTGGGGTTTTGAGCAAGAACAGAGTTTTGCCCTCATCAAGGAAAACTTTGTCGCACCGGTTCTTGCCCTACCCGACTTTGATAAAATATTTCGGGTGGAGTGTGATGCTAGTGGTGTAGGGATTGAGTTTGTTCTCTCACAAGAGAAACGACCGGTGGCTTTCTTTAGTGAGGAGTTAAGTGAAGCGCGTCGAAGTGGAGCACTTATGATCGGGAATTCTATCTTGTTTTCGGGCTCTGCGACAGTGGGAGCATTATCTTGTTCAGAGGGAGTTTATTTTATTTTCTGATCATCTTGCCCTCAAGTTCTTGCACAGCCAGAAGGTGATAAACAAGATGCATGCTCGATGGGTTAGTTATCTGCAGAAGTTCCCTTTCATTATTCAACATAAGTCCGGGGTTCAGAACAAAGTGGCAGACGCTCTGAGTAGGAGGGCTTCCTTATTACTTACATTGTCTCAGGAAGTCGTCGGGTTTGAGTTGCTGAAGGAGTTGTATGGAGAGGATACTGATTTCAAAGAATTATGGTTCAAGTGTGTGGACAAACATCCGAGTGCAGATTTTCATGTCCGTGATGGCTTTCTGTTCAAAGGGGATCGATTGTGCATTCCTGTCTCGTCATTGCGTGAGAAGTTGATCCGGGACTTGCATGGAGGAGGCCTTAGTGGGCACTTGGGGCGTGACAAGACAATCGCTAGCTTGGAGGAGCGTTATTTCTGGCCTCAACTGCGGAAGGATGCGGGTGCTATCGTCAGACGTTGTTATGTTTGTCAGGTATCTAAAGGTCAATCTCAAAATACTGGTCTTTATTTGCCTTTGCCTATTCCTGATGATATATGGCTCGATTTATCCATGGATTTTGTGTTGGGTTTACCTCGTACTCAACGAGGTGTGGATTCTGTTTTCGTGGTAGTGGATCGATTTTCCAAAATGTCTCATTTTATTGCTTGCAGGAAGACCTCGGATGCCTCTAATATTGCAAAGCTGTTCTTTCGAGAGGTGGTACGTCTTCATGGTGTTCCTAAGTCCATTACTTCAGATAGGGACACTAAGTTTTTGAGCCACTTTTGGGTTACATTATGGCGTATGTTCGGTACTGCGTTGAATCGGAGTTCTACAGCTCATCCACAGACAGACGGACAGACAGAGGTTACTAACAGGACATTGGGAAACATGATCAGAAGTGTTTGTGGGGACAAGCCGAAGCAGTGGGATTTGGCATTACCGCAGGTGGAGTTTGCTTACAACAGTGCAGCCCATTCGGCTACGGGTAAATCACCATTTTCTGTAGTTTACTCGTCGTCGCCAAGGCATGTTGTAGATTTGGTACCGTTACCAAGGGGTCGTGGTGTGAGCCAAGCAGCTGAAAATATGGCCAATGAAGTATATGCTGTCAAAGAAGAGGTTCGGGCCAAGTTGGAGGCAACGGGGTTGAAGAATAAAGCTGCTGCAGACAAGAAGAAACGGGTCAAGGTTTTCAAGGTTGGGGATGATGTTATGGTTTTCCTTCGGCGAGAACGTTTTCCTGTTGGCACGTACAAGAAATTGCAACCTCGCAAGTATGGGCCCTTCAAGGTGACTCGGAAGATCAATGACAATGCATATGTGGTGGCTCTTCCTGATAACTTGAACATCTCGAATACTTTCAACGTGGCGGACATGTATGAGTATCACGCGGATGGAGTTCTTTATCCTGATGAGAACTCGGAGTCGAGTTCTTTGGAGGTGGAGGAGGATCGATACAGAGCGAGAGCGATCGCGCCACGTGGGGAGAGCGGCCGCGCTCAAGACAAAGTGACAACCAGCGAGCCTCGGCCAGTGCGCGACCGCGCTCGGAGGGAGGGCGACCGCGGCGAAGACGAGGAAGAACTGGCATGAGTCTCGGCCAAGGTGCGCGACCGCGCTGGGCCTAAGGGCGGCCGCGCTCGTGACGGGGTTTGGAAGACTGATTTCGTTTTAATTACGGAAATTTCATTATTTTTGGTATTTTATTGCTTTTGGGAACTCCTTTTATTTACTGCCTAGGTAGAAGTATAAATACTTAGTCTTTTATTTTTGGAAGACAACTTATTCATTATTGATTTTCAATTCAAAGAGATTTCTCTTTAATTTTCTGGTGGATTCCAGATTTGTGTTCTTGAGGATTCATTGCTTGTGAATTCTTGTGTTTAGTGCGCTAAACACGAATCATATTGCTTCCGTGCTGCTGAGAAGCTCAAGCTTTGCTTGGATTTGTTGCACATCTCTAGCTGTTAGAGATGGGGAGGTTCGATGTCTACACAGGATGGTTCGGGTATTGGTTCCTTGTATCTTCTGTTGAGTTGGGAGAATGCTCGCCAAGGTGGAGATTTTTGGATGTGATGGCTCGATGTCCTGGCTCGGCAGACGTGTAGACTGGTAACGGGCCTCAAAGGGGGGTGCGGGGGGCTTGGCCCCCGCGATATGGACTGCAGGCTTTTTTGTTTGTATTTCCTTTATTAGTTCGGACTAGGGTTTGTTTCTTAAGTATTTAAGGTTGTAACCCTATTATGTAAAGAACTAATGAGTGTGACGGCCAAATAAGAAATCCGAAGTTCATAACCCCAAATACAATTTATCTCTCTCTCTCTCTCTCTCAGTTCTCTATTGCTTTTGTGTGTTGTTTTGTCAATTGCTTCCGTTGCGTTGCAGAACAATTTACTTATATTCGTATGGAGTGAGTACTATTCATTCTCATAACAAGCTCCTTGGTCATCTGGCAATCCAACAAATCAATCAGGAGGCTTTCTGTCCATTACGGAAGTAGAGATATAAGGCATGATTACTCTCCGTGTCTCAGTTTTCACATCTCTGCTATCTTCTTTCTTTTGGTGAAAAATACATACCCAAGTCAGCCCTTGATAAGGTTCCTTTTAGTCGTGTTTTCAATTACTTCTGCCCAATGGTTACACATGTATTCTCATTTTTGCCGTTAACATACAGACTTTATGTTGGTTTCTATTATACAAATTTATCCCTTATCTATATAACAATAGACATCAGTATTAACCGTTGAGAAAAAAAATAAGGGATCGGGATTGATTCTCACAAATTGATCCAACGGCCTGAAATCTCTCTCCATCAAACGTGTTTGAAGCTTGAAGTATTAGCTGGTAAGTCAATTGATTTTCACATCTTTAACTCATCATAAATTATATCTCTTGCAGACTGAAATATGAGCTATTGGCTAATTTTATTCATTATGTTAGATTATTTTGTAACTATCATTAACTTGCAATTCGCGGCAATTATCATTAACTTCCTGTTTGGGGTAATGATTAACCAATATGAGACCAAGTCCAATAATCCAACCACCAAAAAATATTCAACTACCCTAATATCACGACACCTCATCTTCTCTCTCCAGCCACTTAATCATTCAACTACTTTCTCAACTACAACCCCCACAATAAGCTAGTTTAGTTTAAAATTCAACTCCTCCCAACTCATCATTCTATACCCCACCACTTTTTATTTTATTTACAATAATTAATTTTATAATTAAAAAAATAATAATAATTTATTATTAAAAAATAAATTATTAATATTTTTATTTATAAATTCGAATTTTTTTTTAATTTTTTTTAATTCGAGATTTTATTTAGTTTTTTTAATTCGAGATTTTTTTTTATTTTTTTAATTCACTTAATTAATTTTTTTCCGACAACACTGTCGGTTCCAAACTTAATCCACCCACTGAGTAGCACTATATTGTCCTTCGTGCTCCATTTGACAATTTTTCTCCGACTAGTGGTTGAACCTCCTACATCTTCTGGAGCCTTCTCTATTCAAAGAGGGGGCTTAGTGCCCTTATACGACAATTTGAATCGAAAGGCTGAGCCTGGAAAGATCTGACCATACTTTCAATACATGCCTTTCTTGAGTCGTTCTTGCCCTCGGCTTGTTGAAGTTTTAGAAACCACTTTGCCCTAATTCCGGACCGGTTAATGCAAGAACTATAAATAAAGGACCAGGATCTCCTATGAAATATAAAAGAGTAGCTTCATCAGCACCGCTATTGCTACCCAGAACTATTTGTGTTGAATATTCGGGATATTCAGATTCTTGAGGGGGTAGTGGTGGTTGTGGAGGTCGTAGAAATTGCATACCGTAATATGGATTCCAGGTGGATACAGCTGAAGGCATGACATTTGGGACATTTGGTGGATAATAAAATTGATTTGTGGATTGAAAATCATTAGGATTGAAGTAATTTGGTGGAAAATTACTTGACTTCTGAGTGTTGAAATAAGGATTATTGGGATTGTTGGGATCCATTTAACTAAAAAGATGATGAATGTTTTAGAAAATAAGATGGGTAATTAGGATTTTGTTGAGAGAAAAGAGAGGTTTTTTTTTTTGGTGTACAAAATATATGAAAGTTATGCCATTTTATAGAGAAAAAAATTTCCAGAATTTTGGTAAAAATAAAAAAAAAAATTATTTCTGTCAAATAATTGAGCTCAAAAAACGGGGTAGAAAGATAAAATCAAAAAGCTCCAGCAACCAATCACAGCTCAACACTTGGCATTATCCGGATTTTCCAGAAAAAAAAAACCACAAAGCAATGACGCGCCTGGTCGAGGCGTGAACGCCACGCGCCAAAGGCGGTCCTATCAGGCTTCGACGCGTGGCCAAGGCGGGACCCTCCTCCATTTCTTCAATCGGGTTGAACATTTTCATCCCACCCAACTCAACTACCTCCATTCAACTCCCTTATTAAACACACTCAACTAACTAACTCACTCTCAACTACCCTCTCAACTCACTTATTGGAAATGGCCTGAGGTTTGTGTCCCTTGCTTAGGAAATTGATGTATGAGTTTTATACTCATCAATTGGGTATTTTCTTAACTTATTCTTCGTGAAATCCTTGAGTTTTGTGTTGTTTGATACTCCCTCCGTCCCGCCCGAAGTGTCTCAAAATGAGATCGGCGCGGGAATTAAGGAAAGTGAGATAAAATAGAGAAAAATGTTAAATGTTGTGAGTATGAAAAATTAAATAGGAGAGAGAATGAGTGGGAGGAATAGTTAGGAGAGAGAATGTTGTGAGTGTAAAAGTAGAGTAAGAGAGAGAATGAGTGGGGTAGGAAGAGTATAAAAATAATAAAAACTTTCCATTTTGGGATTGAGACACTTTAAATGGGACGCCTAAAAAGGAAAGTTGAGACTCTTCGAGTGGGACGGAGGGAGTATGGTTTTAGTTTTCTTTAGAAGACAGGTAAAACAGGACAAAAGTACATAATTCAGGTGAGACATGGCAAATTTTGGAGCTGCAGGGATATGAAAGGAATTTGCAGAAGTTAGAGAATTACTGTGCAATATCTGAAGATTCCAGTTACCAAACTTGGCTGGCAAATTATCGTTAACTTCCTATTTATGTTGGTTTTTATAATGTTCATAATTGCTCTTCTTGATTTTTGTCAAATTTGAAGTTATGAAGAAAGAGGCTTAGTGTTAGTCTAGACCCAATGTATTTTATTCAGATTAGTATATTCTAATGTAAATACATTGTATTATGTCCCAACAAAAAGATAGTCTCATTTAGTTTTTACTGTTGTCATAATAATAAATTATTTTTACCGAATATTAATGTCAATTTCAGAGTTGGTTTTATAAAAAACTAGTTTTTTTCTATTTTTAAGGAAAAATCATTTTTACGCTGCCACTTAATAATACATACAGACATTCTTTTTCAGTGACACTTTTTTATACTAACACTGTCACTTTTTTACCTTTGGCACTCTTTTATACTGACACTTAATAATACATACACCGACACTCTTCACACCGGCATTTTTTTACACTAATACTGACACTTTTTTACATTGACACTTAATAATACATGCACTGACACTCTTTACACTGACATTTTTTTACACTAACACCGGCACTTTTTTATACTAACACTGACACTTAATAATACATGCACTGACACCCTTTATATTTGCATTTTGTTACACTAACACTGTCACTTTTTTACACTGGCACTTAATAATATATGAACTGGAACTCTTTACACAGACATTTTTTTTACACTAACACTGACACTAGTGGGGGAAATACAGACATTTTTTTTACACTAACACTGTCACTTTTTTACACTGGCACTTAATAACAACAGTTTCTATATGCAGGCATATGGCAGATCTGATGAATTTATTTACCTTGCACAAGATTTTGTACCTATCATGCAATAATAAAGGAATTTGTTACTTGTCCAGCTCTTAGCATCTAGTTTAATTCCTTTACTTTTTAGCAATCGAGATTAATTCTTCTATATATGGAATTACTGAACACTAACAAGGAATACCATTAGCCACAACACCATCACCTCTTTCTCTTGTTCTTTATTTATTTAATTTTACTTGCTTGTTGATCTTCATTCGCATAGCCCACATCAAAATTGAATTTAATCCTAACCTAATTAACTCCCCCTTCCTTTCTCTCTTCATAAGACACACATACCCCTGCTCTCTCATTATTCTCTCTAGTATTTGTTAAGAGCATCTTTGTTGAGTGTTTCCATATCATTATTATCTTCTTTCTATTGTTTCTGTTTTCTAAAGACCAAACAGGGCCATGGTTGATGCCATTGTCACTTCCCTGGTAAACAATGTTGAAATCACAACCCTGCTCTTCTCTAGAAGCTTCATGATTTCCCCCAATTTTCTAGGGTTTTCTTGAAAGCCCTAGGTGATTATCTAAAGAAGAAAATCTGGAATCTTCTTGATTGAAAGCAAGAACACAACAAGAAGATTTATGGATGTTGAGGTATGACCTAGAAAGCACAAGAAGGAGAAATTCTTCACCAACCTGGAAGAAATTTCTGGAAGAATCAAGCCTTCTTCACCGGATTTAAAGTGCCTCAAATTACACCGCCATGGATGGAAGCTTCGAGATGCAACGTGAAGTAACCTTCACCGACCTAGGCTAAGTATAAATAGGTAGGAAGGCTTTGTGGTGAGTGCATCCGTGAGATAAAAAGAGATTGTGAAAAGATCAGTAAGTAAGGTCTCTCTTGAGTTGTAATAGGGTGTGGTGAGGAACATAGAGATTACTATACACTAAAAGTGTATTTGTAGTTGTGCTTAGAGTATTTGTACATTGTAATTGTACAAAGTGTTTAAGTAATAATAATAGAAATATTATTATTACTTGTGGTTCGTGAATTCGGGTACCAAAACTCAACAATTTGGTATCAGAGCGGTACGATCCGGGATCGTGGGAACCACTGTTGCAGGGACGTTACGAGTTCGGTGCGCTATCCGGGATAGTGAAGCAAGTTGGTCCGGGACCTCGCTTACTTGATAGCACGTGGGAGAAGTGTATCAAGTCACCATGACAGATATTATTGGCACAACTTCCGGCATGGAGAGACTGAATGAGTACAACTATCGTGATTGGCGAACATGTATGAAGTCCTACCTTAAAGGACAGGACTTATGGAACATTGTAGACGGCACGGAGACCTCACCGCCCGAGAACAACACGGAGCAGCTCCGCAAATGGGAAATTAAAGCAGGGAAGGCATTATATGCAATCAAGACGACCATCGACAAAAGTATGCTCGCACGCATTGAAGATATCGAGGTGCCAAAAGAAGCGTGGGATGCTTTGGCTGCTCTCTTCTCAAAGAAAAATGCTGCCCGACTACAGCTCCTGGAAAGAGAGCTTATGAATACGTCACAAGGTACGTATTCGGTCAGTGACTATTTCTTTAAAATCAGAAACTTGTGCCGTGAAATAGAGCAATTGGATCCCACTTCAAAAATCGGAGAAGATCGGATGCGTAGAATAATAATCAACGGTTTAAACCCCGAATATTCTACGTTTATCACGGCAATCCAAGGTTGGCCTGTACAACCGTCCTTAATAGATTTAGAAAATCTATTAGCCAACCAAGAAGCCCTTGCCAAGAAAATGGCGGGAGTATCATTAAAGAATACAGAAGAGGCACTTTTCAGCAACCGAAGAGGCCAACCACGAAAAAATAGTGGTACGTGGAAAAAACGTGAAGATGACAAAGAAAAGTCAAATGGGCAGCGTCAACGTAGTCACCAACCAGGGGAAGCTCAAGGACGCTCTCAGAAAGGGGGAGCTCAACAACGCCAAGGCTATAGATCCCGGCCACAGGGGAATAGACGTGATGATGACGAGTGCTACAATTGTGGCAAGAAGGGTCACTTTGCTCGGGATTGTCGATCGAGGAGAAGGTCGTTTGAAGGCAATGCGGTGACGTCAGGAGGTCATCAAGGAGATAACAGCGAGGAAGAGTGGGACCTAGAAGTGTCCTACGCAGTAGCAGATTCTTCTAGAAGCTTCTCAGACGAGGAGAACGACTTTAATGTAGGGAAGGTGACAACTGCAAGTGCCATCATGGAGATTGAAGACCGAGCACTTGCCGCAACTACTCAGAAGCTAGTCGACTATAACAAGGATTGGATTGTCGACTCTGGATGCTCTAACCACATGACGGGAGACCAGGAGAAGCTCAGTTGCATGTCTGAGTATAAGGGAGGTCGAGTTGTCGTGACAGCTAACAATTCGAGAATGCCAATAGCCCATATTGGCAAGACAAAGATCGTGCCACGATTTAGTTCTCATCAAGTCCAGTTGCAGAACGTGTTTCACGTACCAGGCATGAAGAAGAATTTATTGTCTGTGTCTCAGTTGACGTCTCCAGGAAATTACGTCGTGTTTGGACCAAAGGACGTGAAGGTTTATAGAGACATAAGGATTGATAGCAAGCCGTTCATGGAAGGAAAAAGAGTGGAGTCTATTTACGTGATGTCAGCGGAGTCGGCATACGTAGATAAGACAAGGAAGAACGAGACTGCAGACTTGTGGCACGCACGGTTGGGGCATGTCAGCTATCACACTCTAAGAAAGATGATGATAGGGTCAATGGTGAAAGGACTCGCCATCCTTAGATATTCGTGCTGATGCAATTTGTGCCGGTTGTCAATACGGTAAGGCACATCACCGCCTTATGATGAGTCAAAGTTCGTAGCCAAAGAACCGTTGACCTGGTGCACTCGGATGTGTTTGGCCGAGTCAAGCAACCGTCTTGTAGCGGCATGAGATACATGGTGACATTCATCGACGACTATTCACGGTACGTTTGGGTCTATTTTATGAAAGAAAAATCGAAACTCGGCCAAGTTTAAAGAATTCAAGGAAAAAGTGGAAAATAAGATTGGAAGGAGCATACGGTGCCTCGCGAACGTATAACGGTGGAGAATATATGTCGGAAGAATTTTCTCAATATCTTCGTGAGTGCAAGATTAGGCGACAATTGACGTGTCCAGCACTCCACAACGTAACGGAGTAGCGGAAAGAAAGAACCGACATCTTGCAGACTTGTCGAAGTATGTTGCACGCCAAGAATGTTCCCGCACGATTTTGGGCCGAATGCATGAAAAGCTGCGGCACATGTAATAAATAGGCCGCCACAAGCAAGGTTGGGGTTTGTCTCTCCTTTCCGTAAACTATGGCATACCAAGCCTATGGTAAGTCATTTTCGAGTCTTTGGTTGCGTGTGCTATGTCTTAAGTCTTAGGATCACCTTCGATCAAAATTTGACAAGAAGGCTATAAGGTGCATATTCATTGGATACGACAATGAAAGAAAAGGATGGAAATGTTGTGACCCCACATCGTCGTTACCATGTATCCAGAAATGTGGTGTTTGATGAAGCATCATCTTGGTGGTCACCTCAACAAGCAACGCCTGCACTCGAAGGAGATAGAAGAAAAGTTGCAAGAAAAGTTCGTGGCGCAAACAAAGGAAGGAGAGTCGAGCAACCCGGAAGCCGTGTGAAAGTGCCGCCACTAGTTGCGAAGAGGAACAAGGGCCGACCTCTCCCATAGAATTTAATCACCGACAAGTCCATGGAGCACCGGTGTTCACGTAAGTCGAGAAGAACCGCCAAGTTCACAAGAAGAATCTAGAGAAGGTGGTGACGATGCAGAAACACAACAACATTCAAGAAGGAGGTCGAACCTGTCAACGAAGACCAAATCCAAAGTATGCAAATGCCGCACTTGCGAAGATACCGGCATGACGTAACCTTCAACGTTTGAAGAAGCATCTCGAGATCCTAAATGGAGAAAAGCAATGGATGAGGAGATGACAGCACTCAAGCAAAATGAGACATGGGATTTGGTCCCGAAGCCCAAAGACGTAAAACCTATAACATGTAAGTGGGTTTACAAAGTAAAGACACGCCCCGATGGTTCAATCGAGCGATATAAAGCACGGTTAGTGGCACGTGGGTTCTCTCAACAATATGGACTAGACTATGATGAAACATTTAGTCCCGTGGCGAAGATCACCACTGTTCGTGTGCTATTAGCATTGGCTGCTAGCAAGTCATGGAAACTTTGGCAAATGGACGTGAAAAATGCCTTCTTACATGGAGAAGTTGATCGAGACATCTATATGGAGCAACCACAAGGATATGAACGGAAGGACCGATTGGAGTATGTGTGCAAATTAAGAAAGGCTCTATATGGACTAAAGCAGGCACCCAGAGCTTGGTACGGAAAGATTGCAGAGTTTCTAGTTCAAAGTGGATATGTGTTGGCACCGTCAGATTCAAGCTTGTTTGTCAAGTACGAACAAGGAAAACTAGCTATTGTGCTAGTTTATGTGGACGATTTAATCATCACGGGGGATGATATGGATGAAATTCAAAGGACAAGGGAGAACTTGTCTGTCCGATTCCAAATGAAAGAGCTTGGAGAGCTAAAACACTTTCTTGGGCTTGAAGTTGATCATGATGAAGGAGGTTTGTTTCTATACCAAAGAAAAGTATGCTAAAGATCTCCTACAAAGATATGGGATGCTTGATTGTAAACCAATCTCCACCCCAATGGAAGTGAATGCAAAGTTATGTGCGGAAGAAGGCAAAGATCTTGAAGATGGGACGATGTACCGGCAATTGGTAGGTAGCCTAATCTATTTAACCCTGACGAGGCCAGACATCGCATTTGCAGTGGGAGTAGTAAGTCGATTCATGCAAAAACCAAAGAAGCCACACTTGGAAGCCGTAAGAAGAATATTGAGATATGTAAAGGGAACAATCGACTATGGGCTTCTATATCAGAAAGGCGGATATCACAAAGTAATCGGCTACTGTGATGCAGATTACGCAGGAGATCATGATACCCGACGCTCAACGACCGGGTATATGTTCAGTCTTGGCTCGGGAGCAGTCACATGGTGTAGCAAAAGACAATCAACTGGGTCATTGTCAACCACTGAAGCGGAGTACGTATCTGCAAAGAATGGCAGCTCAAGAAAGTACATGGTTGATGAAGTTACTGGAGGATCTACATCAACCTATCGATTATGCAGTCGAGCTACATTGTGATAACCAATCAGCTATTCGTCTAGCCGAAAATCCAAAAGATTTCATGCTCGGACAAAACATGTGGAAGTACACCACCATTTCATAAGGGAGAAAGTGCTACAAGGGAAGATACAAATGTGCCCGATCAAAACAGGGGACCAAATTGCAGATGTGTTCACTAAGAGTCTTAGTGCAAAGAAGTTCGAGGAGTTCAGAGAAAAACTAGGTATGACTACAAGGTCGAGAAGAATCAGCGTTGAGGGGGAGTGTTGAAATCACAACCCTGCTCTTCTCTAGAAGCTTCATGATTTCCCCCAATTTTCTAGGGTTTTCTTGAAAGCCCTAGGTGATTATCTAAAGAAGAAAATCTGGAATCTTCTTGATTGAAAGCAAGAACACAACAAGAAGATTTATGGATGTTGAGGTATGACCTAGAAAGCACAAGAAGGAGAAATTCTTCACCAACCTGGAAGAAATTTCTGGAAGAATCAAGCCTTCTTCACCGGATTTAAAGTGCCTCAAATTACACCGCCATGGATGGAAGCTTCGAGATGCAACGTGAAGTAACCTTCACCGACCTAGGCTAAGTATAAATAGGTAGGAAGGCTTTGTGGTGAGTGCATCCGTGAGATAAAAAGAGATTGTGAAAAGATCAGTAAGTAAGGTCTCTCTTGAGTTGTAATAGGGTGTGGTGAGGAACATAGAGATTACTATACACTAAAAGTGTATTTGTAGTTGTGCTTAGAGTATTTGTACATTGTAATTGTACAAAGTGTTTAAGTAATAATAATAGAAATATTATTATTACTTGTGGTTCGTGAATTCGGGTACCAAAACTCAACAAACAATGTATCCCAGCTACTTGACCAAGAAACAAATTTGGTTCGTAATGCCAGAGATCAAGTCCAATCACTTCAGGGTGAGCTAAACTTCATCAATGAGTTCCTTCGAGATTCAGAAGGGAAACGAGATAAGGTGAGAGAAGCGGTGAAGCAGATCCAAGATGTTGCTCTTGAAGCAAAGGTTCTTATTGATGATTTTGTCATTAAAATGGCACGATATAAACGAAGGAACTGGCTGCAGAGGATTTTTCGTGTTTGGGAGAAGATAGTATTGCTTTGGAAAGTTGCTGTAGAAGTAGAACGCATCAACACAAAGCTTAAGAAGATTCATGAAAACAAAGACAAATACAACATCCCAAACAATGAAGGTATTGCTTCAGAGCGAGTTCTGATCCAGAGTCGACGAAGGTATGTAGAGGAGGACGAAGTGGTTGGTTTCGACAACGATGTAGAGCTAGTACTTAAAAAGCTGGACACGCAGGGTTCACGGAGAGACGTTGTTTCAATAGTTGGTATGGGTGGGTTAGGGAAAACCACTTTAGCAAAAAAAATCTACAACAGTAGTTTTGTGAAGCAGTCTTTTGATTGTCGTGCTTGGGTTGATGTTTCCCAAGATTACAATCGCAAAGAGTTGCTGCTGAAGATCGTGGAGTCTGTGTTACCCTCCAGGGAGATGGTGGAAGCTGATAAGCTGACAGAGGACAAATTGGTGGAAAAGTTGAGGACGGGTTTGGAGGGAAACAGGTACATGATTGTCCTTGACGATGTTTGGGACAAACACCTGTGGGATGGAATCAAAGCAGCCTTTCCAGATAACAGCAAGAGGAGCAGAGTTCTTATCACTAGCCGCCTCAATGAAGTGGCCTCGCATGCTAGTGTATATACACCACCATACATGCTGCCTTTTCTAAACGATGATGACAGTTGGAAACTCTTCTCGAAGAAAGTGTTCCATGAGGAAGTTTGCCCTCCAAAGCTTGAACAACTCGCTAGACAATTGATCCTACCCAAGTGTAAAGGCTTACCGCTTGCTATTGTGGTGGTCGCTGGACTCTTAAGAAATAGAGATGAATCAATGTGGGATAAAGTGGCATCCGGCTTTAATTGGTTCTTGGAGAAGTATCCAAATGAATGCCTTGGTATATTAGCTTTAAGCTATGATGATCTGCCTCCTCATCTAAAGCCATGCTTTCTCTACTTTGGTGTTTACCCGGTGGACTTTAAGATTCCGGTGAGGAATTTGATCCGACTTTGGGTTGCGGAGGGATTAGTAGAAGAAGAGACCAACAACAGTTTGGATATGGAGGATATGGCTGAAGTGTACTTGTTACAGTTGATTGATAGGAACTTGATCCAGGTGGCGAGCAGGAGGAGTGATGGAGGGGTAAAAACGTGCCGTATACATGATCTTCTTAGAGACCTGGCTATTTCAGAGGCTAAAAAAGAAAAGTTTCTGGTGGTTGATACGAAGGTTGATGGATCATCATTAGCCTCCAACAAACCAATCAGAAGGCTTTCGGTGCATAACGGAAGTAGAGATATAAGGTATGATTACTTATCCGTGCCTGAGTTTTCATGCCTCCACTCACTTTTTTCTTTTGGTGACAAAGAAGACGGCGGGGTTGCCCTAGACAAGGATCCTTTTAGCCGTCTCTCCAAATTCTGCCCGTACTTAAGGGTGTTGGATATTGATCCAGCTAGATGTTATAATTTTCCAACAAAAGGTGAAAAGCTAGTGCAGTTGAGGTATTTGAGAATGAATGCTAAATACTCTTATGAATTTCTGGCCATATCCAAACTTGAGAACCTACAAACACTTGATTTGGAAAGAGTAACAGCATTCAGTTCTAATCTTTGGGAAATGCAACAGCTGAGGCATCTACTTCTATCCACCAAATGGGATTGGGAAATGGGCTTTAAAATTCCAAAAGGTAATGGCAATACTGTTTTGCCTAACATTCGCACTTTGTCTACCTTAGCTATATATAGAGAAGATGATGTCAACATGCTGAAGTCTTTTCCCTACCTCAAGAAACTCAAGGCTAATTGTTTTAATAAAGAAATTGAAATATTTAAGTATCTTAGAACATTACATCGCCTCCAAACCCTGAATATTAGATATCCATTTAAATTCACAGAGCTAGGGGCACTACCATTGAGTCTCACTAAGATAACGTTATGGAATTCAAGGTTGGATACATCAGCCTTTGGAAAGCTGGGAGGGCTTCCAAATCTTCGGATACTCAAATTACGAAAGGATTCTCTATGTGGTAACAAAATAATAGAGTATGACTGCAACCAAAGGCAGTTCCCCCGACTTGAAGTCCTTTATATTGAGGGTCTGGATATAGAAAGGTGGTCGATGGAGGGACAAGGATTGCAAAGCCTTGTCCATCTTTCTATAGAGGATTGCCATGAATTAAAAGCAATTCCAGATCAATTGAAGCAGATTAGTACCTTGCGCCAGTTAAAAGTAACAGTTTTTTGTCATCCTGATCTCAAGGAAAGCCTTAGACAGATTTGGGGTAACGACCAACGGTTGCAATTGGGCTATTGGGTTAGCAAGTGACAGCCCACGGGAGCTATGTAATCAGTGAAAGCCTTGAACAAAATTGGGTTAACGTTGCATTATTATTTAGTTTATTGGATTTGTATTGTTTTCCTTCATCCTGTTGGTTGGTTTGTAACGTGAGCACTTGCATTCTCATTATTCTATGTAACATACACGCTTTATGTTGGCTTTATGTTCATAATTGTTATTCTTGATTTTTGTCAAATTTCTTCCTTATTCTCATATAATTACTCTCTATTGATATATTTTTGCTTAGTTAAAAATAAACTGTTAACAATTGACTCATGTTCGTACGGAGGGAATACCATTCATTCTTATAAGGTTTGATCAATTTTTATAATGTTCATAATTGCTATTCTTGATTTTTGTCAAATTTGAAGTTACGAAGAAAGAGGCTTAGTGTTAGTCTCGACCCAATGTATTTTATTCGGATTAGTATATTCTAATGTAAATACATTGTATTATGTCCCTTAATAATACATTGGCACTCTTTTATACTGGCACTTAATAATATATGTACTGCCACTCTTTTATACTGACACTTAATAATACATGTACTGACACTCTTTACACCGGCATTTTTTTACACTGTCACTTAATAATACATGCACTGATGGCTTGTTTGGTAAAATTGAAAATTAAGCTCTGAAAATGTAGAACTAAAAAATATAGAGCTAAAATTATTAAGTTGCTGAATTTTAAGAGCTCAGTTTATGGGCCTGTTTGGTAACCAAATTAAGATCTTAATTTGGAACACTTTAAGAGATTAAAAAATTAAGCTTGTTTGGTAATAATAATAATAATAATAATAATAATAATAATAATAATAATAATAATAATAATGTATATGTCAATAATGAATTTATTTTATTATAAAATCATAAATATTATTCATATAATATTTTAAATGTTGAGTTGAAATTCTGAAAATTCAGATGTAAGTGGTTTGTCATTATCAAACAAACATAAGTCTTAAAAATTCAGCAACTTAATGATTTCAGCTCTTAATTTTCAGCTCTACATTTTCAGAGCTTAATTTTCAGTTTTATCAAACAGGCTGTAACGACCCGAACTCTAGGCACTAGTTTAATCGCTTATTGAGCACGTAGATATGGCGTGAGTAGCATCGCATTTCATGCTTTGCATCTTGTTTGTGCTTATTTGTGTTAGTTTAAGATTTCAATAACTGAATTGGCATTTTTAACTATGTTAATAAATTAAAGGGGGGAGAATGTGACACCCCAATTACTTGTTTCATATTGATTATATATATTTGTGTTCTAAAACAACGTTATTATTTTAAAGATAATAATAATAATAATAATAAGTAGTGTTCGATTTAGAAATAATAATAGTAAAAGTAAAGTAGTAATTTTTGGGTAAGTAGCATTTTATTATGAGTCGGAGGAAGTAATAATAATAATAATAATAATAATAATAATAATAATAAAAGAAATATGTGGCGGATGGTTTGAGGAATTGGATTTGGTTTAAGAGAGGTGGATGACTATACATGGATTGATGACTAGCTCTTTTCTTCACGTGGGTTCAAGTAGGAGATGTCCAAATAGTGTAAAACTAAGTAATGACACTCCTTTATTCATTCACTAGTACATATGCCCGTGTCCAAGGACACGGGTGTGTTTTTTTTTTTTTTTTTTTTCAAATTAATTTTTTTTTAATTTTTTAAAAAAATAAAAAAATCAATTACTTAATTAATTTAAGTAAACCCTCCTAAAGCCCACTCTTAGCCCAAACTCAAAGTCTTAGCCCAAACTCAAAGTCTTAGCACAAATTAAGAACAAAATAGGAAACAAATTAAATAGTGAGGGCAAAATAGGGAAAAACCCCTCCGAAACTGTTCATAGAACTGTTCACGGAGGAGTTTAATTTATACTATAGATTCCTTCAGCCGACATAAAGAAAGAAAATCTCCTCCTCAGTCCATTCCTTTGTTACAAAAACATTTTGATTTACACCTTCTTTAAAAAATTGTACGCTCTTCAATACTTCTCCGTTTTCAATTCTGTTTGCGGATTCGGGTTCGTGTGGATGAGGGAATCGTTTAGAGCCAGTCAATAAATTATTCCATTTTTCACTATTTTGGTAAGTTATTATGACTTCTTTCAATTAAATGTTTATTTTTTTGATTATATGAGATATCTTGTTGTAAGAAAATGGTTTATAGTAATTTTGAAACAAGTTATTTGATTTGAAAGGGTTTTGGTAAAGTTTGATCTGAGTTTGATTATAATTAAGTATTGAAGTTGAAAGAATGGTAGTATATGGATTTTGTGGTGTTATTGGCTTAAAGGAAGTGGTTGCATGGCAAAAAGGGAATGGGTTTTGGTAATAAAATGGTTTTGGTTAGAGTTGGAAGGTAATGGGATGGATTGAATTGGTTAGTATGAGTTTTGGTACAGTTTAGTACTCCTTTTATGTTCTCAAAACAGAGTATGTTGGGTTATTGCCTTTGGGATTGTTGTTGCTGGTGTTCTGCTTCTGATACCTGATTTTAGCCTTGGCACGAGTCGTGTCAAGGGTGTTAGGTCCCAAATGGTAGGAATCAGGCTAGAGGGGGGGGGGTGAATAGCCTGTTTAAAACTTTTTGCTAAAACTTGTTTTGAAAAACTCTAGCTCACCGGTAAGTGATTTTGCACAGCGGAAATTAAGTTTTCAGTTTAGAGAAAAGGCAAACCGGTAAGACAAAATATCATGCAAGTCAAGACAAAAATTATTTCCAAGTAAGACAAACAAAATGAGCAGTAAGTGAAGTCAATAGGTTGTGACCAGTTGAGAGATTATCAACTGATTACAACTACACAACAGAAAACAAACAAAGCAATAAATGACACATTGTTTGAAGAGGTTCACAGTGTTAAATAACTGCTACGTCCTCTACCAAGTTTGGTCAGAACTTGGATTTGTGAAGGTGCACTACTTTATTAATGGATTCTACCTATTACAAGTTGCAAGCCAATGATTGAAAGGCTGCCAAACTAGAGGTGACCACTAATGGGTCGTGCTACAACAAAGACCTGGTGTTTTCTAGAGATGTGCTCACAAGTTGAGCTGATTTCTCTAGGGTGTTGTGTGTGAATCAATCAATGTGTTCCATAAGTAGTCTAATGGAGGAACACTACAGAATTGATTGAGGTGCCAGTGTATAAGTCCTAACAGAGATGTCTAGTGAATAAAGGGACTTGCTTTGAATGCTTTGAACTAGAGAATGTGTAGGTTGGTAGTTCAAAGCAGCTCACTCTCAAGAATCATAAATGCACCCGCCTTCTTCAATGCTCCAAGGAAGCTATTTATAGTGAACTTTGAAAAGGAGCCGTTGTCTTTGAAGAGGTTGCAATGATGACTTGGACTGGCAGGCATTAAATAGGAAGATCCTTGCATTAAATGCCTGAGATTGGATAGAGAGGATTTCCAGAGATAGATGGGGCTCTGTGAGTACTGGTTACTTGACATTCTCAAAGAAGGTACTGATTTTTTGCAGAGATGTCTTGTCATCATGCTTACTTTACCAACTTTAGCTAAAGTTATTGGCTGGGTAGTTGGGAGCAATTAATGCATCGGCAAGCTGCTAACAGTCTTGAGGAGTAAGCTATAACCGGTTACATAACAGGTAAAGGATGGACCGGTAACACAATCGGTAAGATAGGTCAACCGGTAAAGGAGCTTTGACCGGTAAATGACTTCAACCGGTAACTCACACATTGCTGATGGAAATTCTCTGGTCTTCAAGTCATCAAATCTTGAGAAAAATACATAGCAAAAACACTGGGCACTAGCACTAAGGGATCCTATGGTACATAGAGAAATTCTATTTTGATCTAACTAAATTAGGGGTCCTCATTAATGCTTGTTATGATTGGGATTAAGCAATTCTAAGCCTAAGCATATATTTGACTAACAATCTCCTCCTAATTGCTTAAGTCCAATCATCCTAGGTTGGCATCTTCTTGACTTAGAAAAGAATGATAAAGATTTTGTCTATTTAATATATCATTCCCCAAGTCAAGAGACAACTTGATGCTACCTAAGAAAGCTTACAGATTAGAAAAGAAATTAAAGATTAAAAAGGGAGCAAGATTTTGAATGAGTCCTGCAAAAATATAACGGTTAGTAGCATATGAAACATTCAAAACAATAGAAGGAATTTCAAACAAAACACAAAGTTTGAGGGTAAGAGATTCTCATTATATTTGTAGACCGGTGAATGAGGGAAAGAAAGACAAAAACTTCATCGGTTACATTCTCAGGGCTGCACCGGTAAGAGGCTTGGATCTTGATCGGCTAAGGAGCAGCAGCATCTGAAGGCGGATCTGAGGGTTTGGATTTCTTTGCTTTCTTCTTCTCTTTCTCATTCCTTTTCCTTTTCTTCCTTTCTTCTCTAACCACCAGGAGCACGTCATTTTTAGCTTTCACTTTGGCTAACTCCATCTCAAGCTCACGGTTCCTTTCTTGGCAACTACTAAGGGCTTCAGCTGTCCTTTTGAGTTCTTCAATGGATCGGTTCAGAATGTCTTTGCCTGAAAGTTGTTGCTCACAAAGGATTTTGTTGGTTTGCCGAGCCTCATCAAGTTGTAACTGAAGATCTCTGATGACGTTGTCTCTAGCTTTTATATCGGTCAAGAAATTGCCAAGAGACAGAGCAATACCAGTCTTCAATAAATCAAATCTTCTCTCATCCTCCTCCTGATTGGACTTAATAAAAGAACGAGCTAACTCAATATTGACTTCAACAAAACCATCAAGCAAGGCTCTATGAAGATCTGTCAAATCTGAAGCAAGGAGTGGCCTATTCAAATCATCGGTAGGAGGGGTCGGTAAAGGAATGGATTGAGAGACCGGTTGGCTAGCCGGTAAATGAGCATCGGTAACAGGAGGCAATTGATCGGCAACTTGGCTATCGGTAATAGGAGAAGATGGATCAGTAAGAGAGGTTGCTGGAGTCTGATCGGTCCGAGACACTTCACCGGTAGGGGAAATCTCAATCTCCTCATCCAATAATTCCAAGGGAGAGATAGGAGGAGCAAACGGTAAAGGAGAAGCAGAATTAAGAGGTTCAAGGGGTTCCAAACTCATCATCTCAGCAAAAGAAAGTTCCAAGAGCTCGGCTGCAATAGGGACTAACGGTAAGATGGCTTGCCGACGCCTTAGAATGTGAATTACTCTAAGAGCCAGCAGAAGTAATGAAGCTTCTCTAATGTTGCTCCAAGGTATAGGCTTGCCTTTCTTCATCACAGAGAGTCTGGTCACATTTGGCAATAAGCCAACCATTTTAGTAACATAACCAGACCAATTTAAAAGCCTCAACTCCAGAATTTGAGTGATACGCCCATTGATAGACATATACCGGATAAAGAAGTCATCGGTTAAGAGGGTGCTTTCAACCAGTCTGGGGGCAAAAGTTGCATACTGGCCTTGAATCCTGATAAACTGATTGTGTTGCTGAAGAGAGGAAGGATATTTCTTGTTTGGTTTTGGAGAAGGGAAATCGGTAACCAGTTGTTGCTCATCCTTTCCAGGCATGATTTCTTTGCCTTTGGGAGGAATTGGACGCTTCTTAAGCTTCAACACCTTAATCTTCTGATACCGGCGACTTGTCTCACCGGGCCCAAGAGTTTTGGTATATCTAGGAGGGGTATCTTCAGGAGCAGCACCAACCTTCATGTATGTCACAACATCAATGAAGGTGGACATTCTATCTTCTCTCCTTTGCCTCTGAAATTGATCGGCAATAGATGGAGGCATTGGAGTGGGCTCAGTAACTGCCTTGCTAAGGATCTTCTCATGAACCTCAAATAGAGGTATTCCATCGGCAGATCGAGGAATAGAAGCTTTGGAGGTATAGAAATTGAGAGTAGACATGAGATCCTTCTGACGCATACTAGGATCATCATAAACAGGAGGAATTGCTGGATCATTCTCATCAAAATCAACATCTTCTTCTTCTTCATAGAAATCAGAGAGAGAGTCTTCATCAAAAATGGGATCAATATCCTCCTCCTGAACCGGTGAATTGGCTCTAGAAGAGGAAGGAAGAATAACTTGACTTACCGATTGACTAACAGGTAGAAGAGATGCTTGAATGGCTTTCTGAGTAGCCAACTCTTCAATGGTTGCTCTTTGACTCTCCTTGAGCTTCTCAGTTTGCTCGGTAAATAAGCTAGCGGCCAAGGCTTGCTGGAGAAGGATATCATCAACATTAATTTCCTTAACCGGTTCAGTAGATGCAACGGTAAGGGGCTGACTAACTGATAAGTGACTATTATATAGTCATTTATCCTCATTTTTATATACTTTTTATAGCATAAAACATCATTTCTCATTTCATTTCTTATACTTTTTAGTTTCTTTTCCTTATTTTCTAGATTTTACGCTTTTGGTATATTTCTTGCCTTTTTAGACAGGTTTTAGGGTCATTTTATATATACAAAGGATACATGGACATTTTGGTCCAAAAAGATGAAGGGACACCAAGCAAATAAGCACTCCAAGTTGAAAACCAACGAGCGGCCGTGCGAGATGGAGCGGCCGTGCACTTGGCATTTTTCAGGCCACTTTTGGCCCTAAAATATGGAGTGGCCGTGTCTTGAAGAGGGAGCGCCCGTGTCATCAGCGGAGCGGCCGTGCAGCTAAAGTAGGAGCGGCCGTGCGAGGTGTCAAGGCTTGAATTCAAATCGGCGCCAAGGGTCACACGGCCGTGCAACTTCCTTGACACGGCCGTGCAAATCGTGATCGCGATGTAAAGGCACCTTTTGGTTGCACCCGATTGAAGAGTTCCCTCCTTTTTATAAATAGGACCCTAGAGATCAGCCTTAAGTACGAATTATTAGAGAGAAATACCGATAGTTGATAGATAGAAAACACAAAATACTTGTGATATCAATTTCTAAGAAGATTTGAAGATCAAGTCATTACTTTGTTCTTGAAGTTACTTTGGAAGAAGATCAATAAAAGAAGCATTATTTCCAGCAATTGTTCATCATAAGTCTCTCTTACTCAATCTCTTATTTTAATTGTTTTTACTTTATAAATGGCTTGTGAGTAATCCCCCATATTCTTGGGGTTGGAAACTCAAAACATGCTTATTCATCATCTAAAAAATGATTAGTCTTGTCTTCTTTCTTCATCTAAAACAATTTCTTTATATTATTCTCTAAATGCCTTACTTATTGGCGATATCCAATTTGTATGATTCAGTCAATTGAGAGAAGTACCTAGCGGAGAATCTCAATTGACGGAACCATATAAAGAAACTAGGTTCATTGATCACGAGAGTAGTTCAATGGCCTAGGGATGTTCCTTTAATGGAAAGTATGTTGAACTTCCGTCCTTAATGGATTCTTACTAATTATGGTCAGCTAGAGATAAGCCGGAATGCCCGTTTGTGACAGGGCGGGATCAAACATAAACGGATTTCTCAAACAGTTAGAACATAATTAGTGAAGAATACAAACGCTATTGTCCTAGCCCGAAATAGTGTAGGCTTAACATACCATCCTTGCTTTTTATGAAAACCTTTTATTTCTAAGACAATGACAAATTGATGAATAAGATTATGTATATGATTTCCAATCCCGAGAATGCTTCGTTTTATAAGAATTCAATTAAAGTATTTTCTGTCTATGCTCTCTATTATTCTAAAAACAAATTTTATCTACCCCCCAATCCTTTTTATATTTTCTAAAGACAAAATTATACCAAAGTAAACCCTGTCTCTGTGGGATCGACTCGTACTTGCACCCGCTATATTACAATAGCCCGTGCGCTTGCGGATATAAAATAAACCGTTAGGTTTCGACTCTAACAAGTTTTTGGCGCCGTTGCCGGGGACAACGGTTTACTTTTTATTTTTGTCTTTACTACAAATTTTTAGTTTTTGTTTTTACTATTTTGCTTTCCTATCCTATAATCTGTTGCGTTTAATTTCTCTTCAAGTGTTTTTCTTGTAGTTTATGAAACGGTCTCGGACATTTGTTGACAACTTTGATCCGGAACCCGAAAGAAGCTTTCACGAAAGATTAAGAAGATTTAGAGAAACTTTGAAGAAGCATATGGACGAAGAACAGCAAACACCTGCTAGGACCCTACGGGACTTTGTTAACCCAAGTACCCCGGGAACTAGATCCCCTATTGTTGTGCCGAATGCCGAAGCGGCACACTTTGAGATAAAGCCGCGACTTTTGCTTATGGTTATGAATAACCAATATAGCGGCACCGCTTTCGAAGATCCTCATCTCCACATCCAAACATTCCTTGAATATTGTGATACCACACGTATTCAGAATGTCACCCCGGAAGCAATTCGGATGCGCCTTTTTCCTTTCTCTCTTAAGGATAAGGCGAAACAGTGGTTAATTTCAGTCCCACCCAACTCTTTTACAACTTGGGACCAAATTCAAGAAGCATTCCTTGGACGTTTCTTCCCTCCGAGCAAGACTGCTCAAATTCGGACGAAGATTACAAATTTTAGCCAAACAGGAAGCGAATCACTGTATGACGCTTGGGAGCGATTCAAAGAGCTCCTAAGGACGTGCCCTCACCACGGGCTTGAAAAGTGGTTAATTGTGCACACTTTCTACAATGGTCTCATATATGGAACAAGGGAGACAATTGATGCCGCCGCAGGAGGTGCACTGATGAATAAGACTGTGGATGAAGCATACGACTTGATAGAGAACATAGCCCTGAATCATTATCAATGGTTCAATGAGAGGGAACAACCGCAGGGGATTCCAGGTAAGTACAATATTGATGTCATTACTACCTTGTCTTCTAAAGTTGATATGCTTCTTAAAAAATTTGAAAACTTTAATGTAAATCCAGTGGCCAACATTAATGTTGTTTGTGAAATATGTGGGTCGAACTCACATAGTACAGAATGTTGTGAATTTCTTGACACTACTTCTAGTGATCAAGTAAATTTTGTTAATTCTTATGGGGGAAATGGTGGTATGTATTCAAACACATACAATCCCGAGTGGAGAAATCACCCTAATTTTTCCTATAAGAATAACAATATTTTAAACCCACAACCTTCTACACAACCACCGGGATTTACACAAAAGAATTTCAATGGCAATTCTAATGCTTTCCCTCCCCCTAAGTCTAAATTGGATCTTATCATGGATTTTATTATTGAAAGTAAAAACGAACAAGAAAAGACCAATAATGAGTTAAGGGAATCAATAAAGTCGTTGAATGCTAGGTTTGATAATTTAGCCGCCCACAATAGAATGCTTGAAAATCAACAAGCTCAACAAGCCGGCACCTCGCATAGACCACAAGGGAGTTTTCCCGGTCAATCGCAAAGGCCCGATGAGCATGTTAGTGCGGTAGAAACTAGGAATGGAAAAGAAATTGTAGATTCCCTTCCTAAGGAAAATATCAAACCGAGTAAAAAGAACGTTAGTCCAATCCCACCGATGGTTGAGACTAATGAAGATGTTGAAGAGGGGACAGAATCCCCTAAGATTTCTAGAAATTTTGACCCTCCAATACCATATCCCCAAAGGTTGGTAAGAGCCAAACTTGATAAACAATTTGCAAAATTTTTAGAAGTCTTAAAGTCTATTTACATCAACATACCTTTTACCGATGCCCTTCAACAAATGCCATCTTATGCTAAGTTCTTAAAGGACATTCTTGCAAATAAGAGGAAACTTGAGGAGCATGAGACTGTCGCTTTAACAGAAGAAGTAAGTGCCATTTTACAAAGAGAACTTCCTCCTAAATTAAAAGATCCCGGCACTTTCTCTATTCCTTGCAAAATAGGTAAATATAATGTTGATAATGCTTTGTTAGATCTTGGGGCAAGTGTGAGCCTCATTCCGCTTTCGATAGGTAAGAAACTAGGTGTGGGGGAAATGAAACCCACCACTATTTCTCTCCAACTAGCGGATCGCTCCATTAAATACCCAATGGGTATTATGGAAGATGTCCCTTGTCAAATCGGGGAATTGATAATCCCGGTCGACTTTGTAGTCCTTGAGATGGAGGAAGATAACAAAATTCCAATCATTCTAGGAAGACCTTTTCTTGCCACCGCTGGTGCAGTAATAGATGTAAAGAATGGCACTCTTTCTCTAAACATTGGAAATAAGAAGGTCGAATTTAAAAACTTAAATCTCAAGAAGTCGTGCCATGAAGTCAACACTCCTAAAAATGATAGCAAAAAGGGTGAAAAGTCACAAGCAAAGGACACAAGAATAATAATTAAAAAGCCCTTAGATGATAGAGGTGAAAAAAATGTGCACCCTAAACAACCTAATAAAATTGAAAAATCAAAGGGTAGGGGGCCTAAGAAAAAAGGCACACCGGAATGTCGCGTGTGCATCAATCATAAGATCTCAATCACGCCAAAGGGTAAGGAATGGCGAGTTGTTAAGGATAAGAGACCGTTACAATACCACTCACCGCCCATTGTTACTGATAAAAAGGGGTCGAGCTTATGACCTTAAACAAGCATCATCGGAATAATAAACCGATGGATTATATTACTGTTTATCATAATTTTGTTTACCACCTCATGCTTATCTCTTTACTCTTTGTCCTTGAAACATTGAGGACAATGTTCACTTCAAGTGTGGGGGGGTATTTATCTATTTGCTTTCTAGTTTTAATTTACTTGCTTTCTAGTGTAATTTTTTTTTCTTTTTAACTTAGTTGCATTTTTTTTTCTTTTATGCATGTATAATAGTATATATAAAAAAAAAAAAAAAAAAAAAAAAAAAAAAAAAAAAATCCCTATGATGATCAAAAATCATTATCATTATGCTTGCCAATTGCCTTAGTATAAATGCCTTTATCTTTCCTCTCATATTTTCTATACACTTAGAAATTTATAAAAAGGAAAAGTATAAGGGATCTTTTTAGGAAATAATTGAAAGCCTCATAAGTTAGTATAGCACAATATAGAATCTCATCAAGAAAAATGCATTTGATTAGAAAGGAATTCTTTTATGCTTGGTTATATATTTAAATTTTTGAATATATTCCTTTAAGTTTGTACATTTTTTATCTTTATTAGATATTTTATTCCCTTTTTAGAAGCACCTTTTTGTTTGCATCCCTTGAATCACACCCTTTCATAAATTCCATCTTTCCATTTTCAAATCAAGTCAAAGAAAAACACTTTTATCTTGTTAATAAAAGAGTGACAATGATCACCAAAAGCAAAAAGAAATTATCTCCTAAGTAACTCGGGGCACGGCGTTCGCTGCGACGATGCTTCCTTGCCAAAACGGGAATAATATCCAAAAGTATTTTTGATCTAAGTATTAGGAACATGGGGCTCGCAACCACAATGTCTCCTATTTGAAAGGATCAAAAATAACTTAGGACTTTTGCAAAAATATAACACGTGCAAAAATAAGATAAATTTGTTTGACTTTGACGAGATTTTTCCACTACCCATTCTTCACCCTTGTGATTCAAGAATGTAATGCAAATCTTCGGAACTTCTAAATTGTGAATAAATGTCTATACCTTTTCTTGTACATCTTAAAGAAATAAAATTCATCTTTTCTAAAAAAATCACTCTAAAAAGTGATAGCTTTTCCTACCAAGAAAATACTTCCTTCTAGCATGCTTTACTTGGTCAAAATTCTATATATGCTATACTAGGTTATTGTCTTGCATCTTATCTCTTTTAAATGTCCCTAAAATATTTCTTCCTAAATAAATTTTTAAAGGTATTCAAAATATGAGTAGATAGATAAAAGGCATTATCTACAAGGCATTCAAAGGGCTTGCTACTTTATTTCTGAGGGATCAAAATCATATTTTTCTCCCTCCCCATATTTCATTATAAGTTTGCTTGGGGACAAGCAAAGGTTTAAGTGTGGGGGAGTTTGATAAGTGACTATTATATAGTCATTTATCCTCATTTTTATATACTTTTTATAGCATAAAACATCATTTCTCATTTCATTTCTTATACTTTTTAGTTTCTTTTCCTTATTTTCTAGATTTTACGCTTTTGGTATATTTCTTGCCTTTTTAGACAGGTTTTAGGGTCATTTTATATATACAAAGGATACATGGACATTTTGGTCCAAAAAGATGAAGGGACACCAAGCAAATAAGCACTCCAAGTTGAAAACCAGTCAGAGCGGCCGTGCAGCAGAGATGGAGCGGCCGTGCACTTGGCATTTTTCAGGCCACTTTTGGCCCTAAAATATGGAGTGGCCGTGTCTTGAAGAGGGAGCGCCCGTGTCATCAGGCGGAGCGGCCGTGCAGCCTAAAGTAGGAGCGGCCGTGCGAGGTGTCAAGGCTTGAATTCAAATCGGCGCCAGGGTCACACGGCCGTGCAACTTCCTTGACACGGCCGTGCAAATCGTGGACTCGCCGATGTAAAGGCACCTTTTGGTTGCACCCGATTGAAGAGTTCCCTCCTTTTTATAAATAGGACCCTAGAGATCAGTCTTAAGTACGAATTATTAGAGAGAAATACCGATAGTTGATAGATAGAAAACACAAAATACTTGTGATATCAATTTCTAAGAAGATTTGAAGATCAAGTCATTACTTTGTTCTTGAAGTTACTTTGGAAGAAGATCAATAAAAGAAGCATTATTTCCAGCAATTGTTCATCATAAGTCTCTCTTACTCAATCTCTTATTTTAATTGTTTTTACTTTATAAATGGCTTGTGAGTAATCCCCTATTCTTGGGGTTGGAAACTCAAAACATGCTTATTCATCATCTAAAAAATGATTAGTCTTGTCTTCTTTCTTCATCTAAAACAATTTCTTTATATTATTCTCTAAACGCCTTACTTATTGGCGATATCCACTTTGTATGATTCAATAATTGAGAGAAGTACCTAGCGGAGAATCTCAATTGACGGAACCATATAAAGAAACTAGGTTCATTGATCACGAGAGTAGTTCAATGGCCTAGGGATGTTCCTTTAATGGAAAGTATGTTGAACTTCCGTCCTTAATGGATTCTTACTAATTATGGTCAGCTAGAGATAAGCCGGAATGCCCGTTTGTGACAGGCGGGATCAAACATAAACGGATTTCTCAAACAGTTAGAACATAATTAGTGAAGAATACAAACGCTATTGTCCTAGCCCGAAATAGTGTAGGCTTAACATACCATCCTTGCTTTTTATGAAAACCTTTTATTTCTAAGACAATGACAAATTGATGAATAAGATTATGTGTATGATTTCCAATCCCGAGAATGCTTCGTTTTATAAGAATTCAATTAAAGTATTTTCTGTCTATGCTCTCTATTATTCTAAAAACAAATTTTATCTACCCCCCAATCCTTTTTATATTTTCTAAAGACAAAATTATACCAAAGTAAACCCTGTCTCTGTGGGATCGACTCGTACTTGCACCCGCTATATTACAATAGCCCGTGCGCTTGCGGATATAAAATAAACCGTTAGGTTTCGACTCTAACACTAACCGGTAACGGAGAAGCACTGGTAAATGGCTCAGAAGCCGGTAAATCTTCTCTAACCGGTTGAAGTATTTCACCGGTAAGAGGCATCGGTTGAACAACCGGTAAAGGGCTTGGCCTAATAACTTCTCCTCCTCCTGAAGCAAGAACGGTAACTGGAGAAGTCTCAGTACTACCTCCTCCTACATGTTGCATCGGTAAAGGAGTTGTAAAGTCAGTACTTATCTTCTCAGATCGATCAATCTCAGCAGCATCTTGGTCATCGGCATCGAATTACTAGAGTCGATGAGCCGGAGCTTGTGGCGATCGCTCTGCCCTATCAATGGCTTGAACATCAGAGCCATTAATGTCCTTGAACATTTCTTCAATTTCTTCATCAGGAACAGTAGCCCATTTGTTTTTGTTGGACTGAATAGAGTTGAAGAAGGCAGAAAGAGAAATATCACCCATACTCTGAAAGTCTCTGTTCAAGTCCACCAGATTTTGCACCACATCCATTACATTCTTCACGAATTGCCATCTTCTAGGGCCTAAGTTGACAATCTCAGGATCAAAGGAGGGAAGATCATCTCCCGGTAACTCATATCTTCCAAGCTGATAGGGATCAGATTCCTTGAGGGTATCCTGAGCATTGTAGAGAATGGCAAAATCAAACCATACTGCTTGAATCATCATGTCTTGCCGGAGCCTGTCCTGAGCCAAGTAGATGGCATTCCACATAGGAGGCAGCAACTCGAAATATCGATTGTAAATCTTGAGTAGACTATCTCTGGACAATGAGATATCATAGTCACTCAACAAACATGGCTTGGTATAGTAGAGACCTTTATCTTCATGGATGTTGTCAAAATCCACATAATCAGATATGTCACCGACTGGGACTGAGTCTTTGTTGATCTCATGGAATTGCAAAAGCTTTCGAAGGAAAGGAGGCAAGTGCTCAATAGGATATACCCAAGTGGGAGATGGTTCAAAGGTAGGATTGACTAGCCAGGGATTGTAATGGTAAATGTGAAAGGTTGGATTTCTGATCGGTTTGCAGTGACTTACCGGTCGGGTTGATGATTGACCGGTAAATGGGATTTTGTCGTTAAGAAAGTTGTGATCAAAAAGTCTTTTGGGAATGAAAGGTATGAAGGTTCCCAAGTCTGTTTCAATTCTCCTTCTTCTCTCAGCATTTTCTTTGGCAATTTGTTGGGAAGATTTTGGAATAGGTTTGGATCTCTTGGAAGGGGGAGGAGCAGATTTTCTGGCTGTGGCTTTTTGCTTTCTGGTAGGGGAAAGAATGATAGAGATAGGCTTATCATCATCATCATCAGAAGACTCAAGTAGTTTTCTCTTTACTGGCAAAGAAGGTTTGGGAGCAGGAGGAGCACCGGCAAATTGAGCAACCTTTGGCCGGCTAGAGAGTTTCTTCTTTTGAGCTGGTTTGCCGATTGGTTTACCGACTGGTTTACTGGTAGCAGGTTCAGCAGACTTACCGGTTGGATTACCGGTGGAAGGCTCAGTCGGCTTACCGGTTGGTTTGCCGGTAGATTCTTTGATGGCTCTAACCATGTCAAACTTGTCAAAAGCTTTGCAGAAAGACTGAGGATACTTGGGTTGATTCTCAGAAGCTTGAAGAACTGCAGGGATGGATCTGAGAGCACGGCTAATCATCAGATAATGACAAGGTTTGGCTTTGTTGGTCTTGGTAGATGGCCTTTCCTTCTGAAATTTCTTAAAAGCAATTAAAACAATCCGGTAAAGGAAAGCACACCAGTTGAATTCTCCTCCAATAATGATGGCAGCAATGGCTTCCCATTGTATCATGGTGATACAATGATGAGAGCCTGACCGGCAAATGAAGCATCGGTCAACGATATCAGCAATGGCATAGAAAACAGCATCAAAACCAGCTTTCTTGTTAGCTTCACCGGTAACGAAGGGGTCAGATCCTCGAACCTTTGCCCAGGCAGCAATCATATCTTTCATGGAGATAGAAGATGAACCGGTGGAAGAAAGGTTGGGGAAGGCAAAGCAAGAATGCGGCCGGGGCTAAAAGTGACGGGACACCAAAGAAGTGGAGATAATATTCTCATTTTCATCCACAACACCATTCTCGAATAACTCATTAACCATCTCATAATAAATGTCTTCATTTCCTTCAGGCATCACGAAAGGAATAACTCTGGCAGCAATGAATAGAGCTTCAATGGCACGGCCTTCGTCGGAGTCGAAAAAGCTGGAGAGAATGTAACCTCCATAGATGTCTTTCTTAATGGCCATCTGTGAATCAAATAATCATTCAAACAAAATAAGTTAGAATCAAAGAGATTTCTACAAATAATTTTAAGAGTTTAGATGATTCTAGAATTATAAGAAATCTAGGAGTCTTTAGAGTTTCAAAATCATACCAGAAATCTCAAGAAGTGAAGAACACAGATGGAGAAGGAGAAGATGAAGTATGAGAGTAAATTGCCGGTTGCCTATAGTTCTTTTAGAGAGAGAGAATCCAGAAATTTTAAAATGTGTTTTTGAAATCCTTATATAGGGGACAAAAGAGCGGGAAGATGAAGAGGTGTGTTGGTTAAAACAAAAAGGAGCTTAAACGTTTTTAACTGACATGCACAATAATTGACAGTTTTATTTCACGAAATAAAAGATGTGACATTAAAATAGGAACGTGTGTGCAGCAGTTATATCAAAATGTAATAAAGGACAAAAAGATAACCTTTTTGATAAATAGGAATGATACAGAGATTACCTTTTTGATCAAATATTTAAATTTGATCAATATCCTTGAATAGGGACATGGGGAACAGGTAAGGGATAGGTACGGTTTATGGTAGACTGCAGCGGCGAAGGGATTGATGTGACTTGGTAGGCAATGATGACAAACGAGCCGGTTAAATACGGATTGCAAATTTCGATCCGGCCGCAGTTCGTCGGTAAAGGGCAATCGGTAAGGTAGCTAACCGGTCAGGTATCTTGACCGGTAAGAGAGACTTTCATCGGTAAAGAACCATCGGATAGAGACACCATTTACCGATCAGGTATATCAGTAAGAGAACCGGTAAAGGGAGTCTTGGCTTACCGGTAAGAGATACTGGTAAATGAGCACTTGTAGACATCGGTAAAGGAGTGAGGTCACCTGTGATCTTGTTGATAGCTTACACAGACAACAAAGTTAGCACATAATGTTTTATCGAATATCAATCATGCCTAGTTCTCCTCTAAGGAATTCAAATCTTTTAATGTCCAATGGTTTTGTTAAAATATCAGCTAATTGATAATCAGTATGGACTTTTAAAAGAACAATGTTACCCTTTTCAACATGATCCTTGAGGAAGTGGTATTTGATGTCTATGTGCTTAGTCTTTGAATGCATCACAGGATTGTTGGAGACTGAGATAGCTGAGGTGTTATCACAATAGATAGGACATACTTCTTGAGGAATTTCATAGTCTACTAGTTGTTGCTTCAGCCATAGAATTTGTGAACAGCAACTCCCAGTAGCTATGTACTCAGCTTCAGTCGTAGAAGTGGAAATTGATGGTTGTTTCTTGCATGACCAGGAAACCAAACGGTTACCCAGAAATTGACAAGTTCCACTAGTACTTTTCCTGGTGACCCTACAAGCTGCAAAATCGGCATCTGAATATCCAATAAGTGTAAATGAAGAATCTTTTGGATACCACAAACCTAAGTTAGCAGTTCCCAAAAGATATCTTATAATTCTTTTAACAGCTTGCAAATGAGATTCTCTAGGGTCAGCTTGAAATCTAGCACATACACATACGGCAAACATGATATCTGGCCTACTGGCGGTTAAGTAAAGTAGAGAGCCTATCATACCTCGATAGAGTGTCATATCTACTTTCTTACCGGATTCATCTTTGTCAAGGTGTACATTGGTGGCCATAGGAGTGCTTTGAGGATGAGCAGAGTCAAGACCAAATTTCTTGATTAGATCATTGGTGTATTTGGCTTGATTGATAAAAATACCTTCTTGGGTTTGCTTGACTTGAAGTCCAAGGAAAAATGTAAGCTCACCCATCATGCTCATCTCAAATTTGCTCTGCATAAGTTTCTCAAATCTCTTGCATAATTACTCGTTAGTAGATCCAAAAATAATGTCATCAACATATATTTGAACTAACAATGAATGACCATTATGCTTAGCAATAAATAAGGTGGTGTCGATTTTACCTCGTTCAAACTTCTCACTAAGTAGGAATTTGGAGAGAGTTTCATACCATGCTCGAGGTGCTTGCTTGAGGCCGTACAAAGCTTTATTCAATTTGTATACGTGATTAGGCTTCTTGGAATCTTCAAAACCAGGAGGTTGATCTACATAAACAAGTTCTTGAAGTTCCCCATTGAGAAAGGCACTTTTCACATCCATTTGATATAGCTTGAACTCTTTGTAGGCTGCATAGGCAAGGAATAACCTAATGGCTTCTAATCTAGCTACGGGAGCAAAAGTCTCATCATAGTCTATGCCTTCTTCCTGCCTATATCCTTTCGCCACTAGTCTAGCCTTGTTCCTTATAATTTTTCCAGTCTCGTCCAATTTATTCCTATAAACCCATTTCGTTCCAATCACGATTTGATCACTAGGTCTAGGCACTAACTCCCAAACTTTACATCTATCAAACTGATTAAGCTCTTCTTGCATAGCTTCTACCCAGCTGGGGTCATCTAGTGCTTCCTCAGTCTTCTTTGGTTCAATATTTGAGACCATAGCAGAGGAAAATAATCCATGTTGATCCTCCATACTTCTTAATTGGCCTCTAGTCATTCTGGGACCAAAGACATCACCTATCACATTTTCTAAAGGGTGATCTCTCACAGTTCTCACTTCCCTAGGGAGGTCTTGCCTGACCGATTCTTGTCTAAGGTTTTCTAATGGAGGAGTAGAATCGGTAAAGGGAGATGTGACCGGTAAAGGAGATCGGTTTGGAGAAGATGATGGAGACTGGTGATCGATAAGTGGGGAAAGAGATGGTAAATTGTTTGAAATTGGTTCAGCTTCAGGTGATGAGTTAGGAAAGTTAACATGAGGACTAGTTGGTAATAAATCGGTTAGCTGGGGTTGTCTATTGGATTGCCTAACCGATTGGGGAAAGAAGGAGTCATCAACTAAGTCTCTACAAGTTACACCACTTGAGGCTGAAGGCTGAACTGGAGATTGATTTGCATTAGAACTGGTGGAATGATTGGAGTTTTGATTGCTGGTTTCACCTATCTCAAACACACCAGAATTATCAGTACTATTTGGAGCCTTATCAGACTCTAGCAAATCAAATTCATCAAAAGTAACATGAACAGATTCAACAATTTTCAACAACCGTTTATTAAAAACTCTAAATGCCTTACTGTGCTTGGCGTATCCCACAAAGATACCTTCATCAGCTTTTTCATCAAATTTACCTCGGCGCTCTTTACCGTTGTAAAGTACATAGCATTTGCGTAGAAGATCTTGAAGAAACCAATGTTAGGGATTCCGCCACGCCATAGCTCATAAGGGGTCTTGTTGTGAAACTTGTTGACCAAGGATCTATTGCAGGTGAAGCGGGCGGTATGGATAGCTTCGGCCAAAATACTTGGGAAGCCTAGCTTCGGATATCATTGTTTTTCCGGCTTCGATCAAGGTCCTGTTCTTTCTCTCCACTACACCATTTTGTTGCGGTGTACCAAAGAATGAGAAATTATGATCTATTCCATGATCATCACAAGATGCGAGCAATTCCAAGATTTTTGAATTCGGTTCCATTATCTCGATCTCATACCGATGATGTCACACTCTTTTTGGGTTTGCGGTAGACGGAATAATCTGGTGGCTACTTCATATGTATCATCTTTTGAAGCAAACATCTCCACCCGTATATCTTGAGAAGTCGTCTACAACAACCAAAGCATATCTCGCTACCCCTAAACCGGGCAAAGAGTTGTGGGGCCAAACAGATCCATATGTAGCAACCGGAGGCATCTAGAGGTGGACAAACAGGGCTTCTTTGTGGAAAGATTCTTTATGCTTTGTTTTCCTAGCCGGCAAGCTTTGCATTTCCTATCATGATTAGCAGACACTTGAGGCAAGCCGGCAACTAGATTTTTATTTGCTAGCTTGGATAGATATTTGAAATTCAAGTGACTCGAGTCTCTTATGCCATAGCCGGGAGTTCTCACCGATGTTCTTAGCTACAAAACAAACATTAGTAACATTCGAAACATTGTTTAAATCAATGGCATATACGTTACCTTTTCTATATCCAAAGTGAGAAGTGTTTCACCTCGTAGCAATGTTTTTCACATAGCAATTGGAAGAATTGAAAACACAATGCATACCTTTATCACGAAATTGTGATATGGAGAGAAGGTTATGTTTCGCACCATCCACCAAAGATACCTTCTGTACAGTAACTGTACCTCTTTTGATGGATCCACGACCGATAATTTTACCCTTAACGTTGTCACCAAAGACAACTGGAGGACCTGATGCTTCTTCAAGATCGGTAAGGAGATCAAAGCATGTCGATCATATGCCTAGAGCATCCACTTCCATAATCCAAACATCCTTACCGGCATCGGTTGAGGCCATTAAGCATTCCTGAAATGAAACAAAGAAGCTTATGGTCCACCTTATTCTTTTGGGTCCAAAGAGTTAGTTCCTCTTTGGCGGCCATACTGGCCACCACCCGAGCTTTTAGACTCGGTGGGTCCGGATAGGTGCTTCAAGAGGCATTCATAAGCCTTATGACCAATAAAACCACAATTTATACATTTGTTAGATGATGGCCGAGGGGGCTTAGATGATTGGATGTTCAATATAGCCTTTGCCTTCGAAGAGTTCACCGATTGAGCGAAATGCATCCTTTGGGGACGAAGGTAATGGATTTAGCTTTGTTGACCGGTTGCATTGGTTTGGAAGATCTATTACCGGTTGGGAGCCCTCACCGGTTGGTTGACCGGTGACGGTTGTCGACCGATTGGTCCCTTACCGGTGATGGCTTCCTTACCGGTTGTAGTTTCCTTACCCGCAACCGGTTAGCAATTTTAATTCCACCTTTCTTTGTTACCATCACACGAGCGAAACATATTGTCCTAGCTCAGATCGCCTACCTCGGTCCATTGGGATTTGTTTTTGCCCAAATAAGCTTTCTTCTGTTCCCTTCCCTTGGGATAGGTGTGTGGAACACTTTGAAAGGTTTAGTTAACTCTCTCTTAATCACTTTGGATTGAGCATCATCAAATTTACCCATCAAGTTCTCGAGACAGACTTGGTAGCCGGTTTGTCATTGCTTTGTCTTTTTCCTTCTTGCCGGAGGTAAAACTTATTCAAGTTGTAACATCTCGGTTAGGAGATATCCTGATCTTGTATGATAGTCTCCATAGCGGCTCGAGATTTTGTGAAAGTGTCAATAGTTTTAGAAAGAGAATTATTTCTTGACACAAGATCGGCAATTTGACAAACGTAAATGTTTAGTCTCTCGGTGAGTTCTTGATTATCCTTTTTAACCGAACCGACTCTAGCTTGCTTTCTTTCAAATCTTTTATTTCAAACTTTCAAAGAGTCATTTTCGGTAGAGATCATTTTGAAGTTATCAGCCATAATTTTGTGAGCTTCATTTAATTTTTCAAAATCGGAGAAGAGCTCATTCATCACCTCTGCCATTTCAGACTTTGACATATTGGGCATAGGGTCAACGGTAGGCTGAGGGTAAGAGGATGATGGTTCAAAATTGGGATCAAAATTTGGTAGTGATGATATCGGTTCAGGGTTAGGCTCGGTTAGAGGCTTTAAGTGAATTAGTCGGTTCTCAAGCATCGGTTGATAAGAGGCGATCGGTAAGGCTTGAGCTTGAAAGGTCGATTGAATTGGTTGCATCAGCGGTCTGAGAGTGGGCATGGTTTTAGACTGACCATAAAGGGATCCACCTATGTTTTGAATTTTGAAATTATATGGATTTCCTGCATCTACCTTTGGAATAGGAATGGGATCATCAAAGTATGTCAAGGGAGATCTCATAGGTGGAGTCTGGTCAACATAGGATGATTGTTCATTGGAGTTAGGGTGTCTAAAGATAGGAGTTTGTAGGGAGATGGGTTTATCATAAGTTCCATCCATAGCAACAAAACTGACATCAGCATCTTCATCTGAGTCAGCATAGTCAGCTTCCTCATTCTCAGAGTCGGTCTCAAACCAAACAGGTAAAGCCTTTTCAGTTGCATCCTCCGCTACTAAGAAAAGAAAAGAAAGAAGATAGAAAGAGAGGCGGCAAGAGAGAGGGAGAGAGATCGGCCGAGAGAGAGAAAGAGGCCGGAGTTTTGGCCAAAGCTTAGTCGGAATTGAAATCAATAAGGTAATAGTCAACTCTCTTATTTGTTCCCTCTAGTTTTATTTTGATGAAACCTTAGAAAACCCTAAAAGATTAAGAGTATGATTAGGGTTTCGGGAAATCAAAGGTGTTATTGTTGATTTGAGATATTAAATTGAAAACCTAACATTAGTGGTTATGATTAGGGTTTAGGCATGGTAATTAAATGGTTTTGACCTAAATATTCCATGCTAGGGTTTTGAAAAGAGATTAGGGTTTTGTGTGTGTTGGGTATGTGTGGCAGCCGTGTGTGTGTGTGTTAGGATTAGGGTGTGTGTGTCGTGTATGTGTTATGTGCATATGTGTACTGTGTGCATGTAGTGTGTATGTGTATGTGTGCAATGTATGTGTGCGTACGTGTATGTGTGTCTGTCGTGTGTGCGTGTGTGGTGGCATGTGTGTGTGTTAGGGTTTAGTGTGTGTGTGTATGTGTGTGTTTGTGTGTGCTAGAAAAGGTGTAAATAGTGTGTGTAAAGTGAAATAGAGAGAGTATTTATGGGAATTGAATATAGAAAACTCTAGGGATAGTTTGGTAAACCTTATGGGGTTAGTTAACCTTAGAAGGATTTAAAAAAGATTAACTCATAGGTTAATAAGATGTATTAAAAGAGGTTTTGGTACTTAAGCAAATAGAGGTTACTTGTACCTAAGATTTGTTTTGCATGATTGTAGATTCGTGCGAGGATTTATATTGAAAGGAAGTGCAAGCAACCCAAGGTAAGGGATTACGTTCTTTAGTACTTGAAAGTATTCATCCTTGTGATAGGATTCCATGGTTTTATAAAATTATATACTACCAATGTGGCCGATAGTGATTTTCTAAATATTCCTTTGATATGAACTTCCTTTGGAATACCTTACCCTTGATGTGTGTTTTTCAATGGGTATCCATGATAATTGGATTTGTTAATGTATTCTTGTACCTATGAACATTATATGTGGAAATTGCTATATCTAATTGAACATGATGTAATTAACTTTGTCTGATTGAAAAGAACTCAGCAGGAATAGTCCGATTGAAAAGGACATCATTAGAAATTGTCTAGCATGATTGAAAAGGGACTTAGACACATATATGCTACTTGGGGAAGTAGTTTAATAATCATGATATATCATATTTAAGGGAGCGCCTTATTTTGCCCTGTTTTCTTTTCTGATTGAATGTATTTGGTTTGGAGGACCAAACCCTTTTAAGGGGGTAAGAATGTAATAACCCAATTTTCTTTTTCTTTATTAATTTAATTATTTCCTTAATTAATAATTTTATTTTCCCTTTTTATTAATGAATGGAGTAAATTGTCTTTTGGTTTTGGGCTCGGATTAAGAAACCCAAATCAATATGGAGTTGGATTAGAATCCTTTTGAGCTAGGGTTTTGGAAAGTCAAGGATATAAACACTTACCTTACCCTAGTATCCCTTTATTATTTTACCAAAGAAAATAAAAGAAAGAAAAGAGAGAGAGAGAGAGAGGCAGCAAGAGAGAGAGGGAGAGAGATCAGCCGAGAGAGAGAAAGAGGCCGGAGTTTTTGCCGAAGCTTGGTTGGAATTGAAATCAATAAGGTAATTCTCAACTCTCTTATTTTTTCCCTCTAGTTTTGGTTTGATGAAACCTTAGAAAACCCTAAAATATTAAGAGTATGATTAGGGTTTTGGGAAATCAAAGGTGTTATTGTTTATTTGGGATATTAAATTAAAAACCTACACTACTAGAAACAGGGCATTTACCGATCGAATTTTACCGACGGACGAAGTCCGTCGCTAATACCGACGGAAAAAACCCATTTACCTACGGAATTTAAATTTTATTTGCCGGGATTTTTTTTTAAAAATTTTCCTTTAATCCGTAGGTAATGCTTTTAATTCCGTCGGTAATACTGACGGACGTCATCCGTCGGTAAAAAGCCCTATAAATAAAAACCCTCCCCCTTCCTCGGCCATTTACGCCTTCAAATCAAATACCCAAATCGCCGCCCCTTGGTCTGAACCAACGCTGTCGCCGTTCGCCACTGTTCGCCGTGGCGCTCTCACCGGTTAGTAATCTCTCTCACTCGCTTTCTCTCTCTCTCTCTCTCATTAGTCACCGTTCAAGGCAGTCTCTCGTCGCCGTTCAGATCCCAGTCTCGCTCGCCGTTCATCGCCATCGCCGTTCATCACCGTCGCCGTTCCGCTCTCACGTTTTGATTTGCTCAATTTAGCAAAAAAAATTTTTAATTTTTTTTTTCTACTTTTTTGCTAACTACTGTCTACTACTGCAACATTCATAAAACATAAAACAGATAGAGCTACAAAATATTGATTACGAATCTCATTCAATCAATTAACATAGAAGCAAAGAAAAAAAACAAGATTAGACATCATAATGTTCCCATACGTGTAATAATCAAATGCTTATCAATAGACTCAATACATAACAACTAATTTCTAGAATTATTATCAGACAAAAAAAAATACCCTACGCAAGCTAGATGGCCAACTGACTAAGAAGTTTATATGAAAATGATACAAAATCACAAAGGTAATTGTCCAAACAATTTTGGCATAGGTTTCTTTGGTGCAACAACGATTCCTGAAATGATATGACGCAACATAAGAATAACCAGAGTACTTATCAGATTCTGTGTGTGTTTAGAACAGGTTCTAATTAGCATATTAGATTATTAGGAAGGATATATTAGAAAATAAGGTGGTGAGGCTTGAGGGACCTAGAGAGTAACATGAACAACTTGCCTTATTTGATATCAGAACGCAGTTCGGAGATATTTGTTCTAGCTCACAGGATTACGAAGGATGTTAGGATGTTCATTGATGCTTGAAGCTTACTATTCATATATGAGTTATATAAATTGGTTAAACTTTCTTTCTTTTTAGCTCCGTGGCATGATTGATGAAACTAAAAACTGAACATGGCTTTCTCACCTCCTAAAGTGAATTGAACACTTTCTTTTTAGCTCCGTAGCATGATTGATCAAACTTTTCTTTCTTGTTTTAGTTGTGATCTCTATTGTAGCTAGGTGTTAGATGATCTGGAACCATAGATTGTGTTCTCCCATTAATCAAGGCAATCCAATGATTGGGATTAAAACAAGTAAAGCCTTAGTCTTAGTAATGTAACATATTCAACCACACACTGCCTCACTAGTTCTAGATCCTATTTTGGGGTGATTCACTGCATCGCGGACAGAGATGTATGTCGCTTATGTTTGAGCGCATGATATCAATCCTGGCACCCTAGATGTACCTTAGGTAGGATCACACTTTTTGATCAAGCAGACAACTGTTTACTCTTAATTTGTATTAGATGGCTTGTGTAAAGTCAAAGGGGGAGGGGGTGAATGTCTAAAATTAGGAAAACTTGGATGGAAGTATTGTTAAGGATTTAGACTCCTAGTCATTGTCTAAAATTAGGAAGAAAACTCTTAGTGGCACCCTTATAGGGTATTGTGGTTAGTGGTTAACATCTTAAAATATAAACAAGATGAGAGTCTTTCTCATCCACAGCTATCAAAATCCGTCCATCTTTGACCAAGAAAGATAGAGAAAATAAGTTCTCGACTGTTTGAGCAAAGGATTTTCTGTTTAATAAGAGTTTTTCCAATTTTACTGTCTGTATTGTATCTTAGGATCTCAAACATCACAGCCATGTTTGTGACAGTGTCTGTTTTCTCTTCACTGATGTTATACTGTTACCTCGTTTTTACTTGTGACCGTATAACACCAGTGAAGAGTAAAACAGGCACTGTCACAAACATGGCTGTGATGTTTGAGATCCTTAGAGAGAAGAGGACAGTGAAACTGGAAAATTTTCTTATTAAACAGAAAATCCTTTGCTCAAACAGTTGAGAACTTGTTTGCTCTGTCTTTCTTGGTCTAAGATGAGATAGGGTTTTGATAGTTGTGGATGAGAACGACTCTCATCTTGTTTATAAATGTTAATTTAATTCATCATTGTAAAATTATATATTTTACAACAAAGAATTAATATTTAAAATTATTCACAATAATAATAATTTAAAAAATATGATAGATGTGTGTGTTAATTCATTATTGTAAAATACATGTGTGTGTTAATTCAATATTGAATAGTCGATATAGTTGAGATATTTCGGTTGCATTCCTATTGCAATTGTTCTCTGAGTGTATACTAGACATGATTGATTATATACTGTCGATTCTAATTGATAGTGTTTGATTGACCTAGTCTACGTCGTGCACTTGGAGACCATGGGGTTATGCTGCCGAAATTTCTTGATTTTCGATTATAAAGGAAGTAGACAAATTGATATTTGCAATTCATATAATCGTGTATTTTGGGATGGGATAGAAGCCAACCCCAATTCTAAACCTAATGGACATGAATTGTCCTTTCATCCTAGGAAATGATATACTTTACAGCAAAGAATTAAGTATTAATATTTAAAATTATTCAAAATATTAATAATTTAAAAAAATGTGATAGATGTGTGCGATAGAAGCCAACCCCAATTCTAAACCTAAATGAAGTGTCTTGTTGCTTTTAAGTTTGTATTCTTAATTTAGGGAATTGTAATGCGTTAATTACTTCTAAACTGTTAATATATTATGAAATGCATGAGTTAATTATGTCTGGAGAAGATCGTAGTTGGATGGATAATCGTAGTAATCCCGGTAGAAGGGGTGTCAGACCTCAATTCTTAGAAGGTTTAGAACATTTTGTGGAGTTTGCTAGAGCGCATCCCCAGTGCATGCGTGATGATAAGATTAGGTGTCCTTGTAAAAAGTGTAAGAATAGAAAATATCTGAGTGTTGGATGGGTAAAGAAACATGTTTTGGAGGCAGGGTTTGTTGATGGTTACAAGGTATGGGTAGTGCACGGGGAGCGTTATGTAGTTGAAACAAGTGTTCGCAATCATCCTACTATATCACGTGGTCCGCCAAGGGAACCTGAACATTTGATTGATGAAGAGGACTCGTCTGTGGGTTTGGATGATATGGTTCGAAATGCGGCTGGCCCAGAGTTTGATTGGAACCCTAATCCAACAGAGGCACCAAATCCTATTGCAAAGAAGTTTATGGATTTAATGGACTTTGCAAATGGGAAAATTCATCCTGGTGCAAAGGCTACAGTGTTAGAGCAAGTGACTGAGCTTCTATCTATCAAGGCTGATACAAATATGACCCAGCATACTTACGATCGTATCATGTCATGGGGACAACGGATGCTACCCGAAGAAAATAATATGGTTCACAATTTTATGAGACAAAAAAATTGGTGGGGCAGATCGGTCTTTGGTATGTTAAAATTGATGCTTGCAAGAATCAGTGCATGCTTTTTATAAGGAAAATGAGGGCCTCAATTCATGTTCAATATGTGGACTTAGTAGGTATAAGCCACCACGCCGTGGTAGTGCCAAGCACAAGAAAAACGTGCCTCGGGCGCAGTTGCGTTATATGCCGCTAATTCCCAGGTTGCAATGAATTTACGCATTGAAAGAAAGCTCAGAAGCCATGCGTTGGCATAAAGAGTGTCCTCGTGAAGAGGGTGTGATGACTCATCCTTCTGACGGTGAAGCATGGAAACATTTTGATGCCACTTACCCTGATTTTGCTGCGGATCCTAGAAATATAAGGCTGGGGATATGTACGGATGGGTTTTCTCCATTTGGACTAGGGGAAAAATCTTATTCATGTTGGCCTGTTATAGTCACAGTGTATAATCTTCCCCCGTGGTTATGTATGACTGATCCTTATATGTATTTAAGTTTGTTCATTCCCGGGCCTTCGAATCCAGGCAAAAACATTGATGTGTATCTTCGGGAACGTCTTCGGGAACGTGAAGAACTTATGAAAATCCAGTTGGAGCAGTTCATGGAAAGCCAGTTTGAGCAGCGCATGCAACAATACATGGCCACCATGAATTTGCAACCACAGCAACCTAATAGCGGTAATTCCTCTGCCTCATCAGTCGGTCAATACCTTAGGCTCATGGTCGTGGTCGTTAAACTTGAATTTTATTTGACATGTAATCAAACAAACATATGTAGTTTTAAAATCCTCCCCTTTCCCTTTCCCTTTCCCCTTTTCCCCTTTCCCCCTTTCCCCTTTCCCTTTCCCTTTCCCCTTTCCCCTTTCCCTTTCCCTTTCCCCTTTCCCCTTTCCTGTTTCGCTTGATTTGGATGGTTGTTGTTGGATACTTGTATTTTATTTGATGTTCAAGCGAAACAGGTTGTTTGTGTTTGTTTGTAATTGTTGGGATTTGTTTAAAACAGGTTGTTTGAACAGTTTACAGCCTTTTACAAGTGGTATACAAATAAAACAGATTTTTTTTAATCTGGACAGATTACCAACGGAAACTTCCGTCGGTAAACTAAAAAAAAATATATCAATATCATTACCGACAGACGGGTCGGCGGTAATTTATTGTCATTACCGACGGACCCTAATCCGCCGGTAATTCTATATGATTTCCGACGGACGATCAATTGGTAAATCTTACGATTTCCGACGGACATATCTGTCGGTAACTCTCCGGCAATCACTCCGGTGATCGGCCGGCGTACTTCCTTGCCGACGGACAGTTTCTGGCGGATTATTTTGGTTTACCGACGGACAGCCCGCCGAAATTACCGTCGGAATTGGTTCGCCGGTATTACCAACCACTTTTTACCGACGGAATCTGACGGACGAAATCCGTCGGTAATGACCATTTACCGACGGAAATGGACAATTACTGACGGATATTTCCGTCGGTAAATGGTCAGTTTCTAGTAGTGCTAACATTAATGGTTATGATTAGGGATTAGGGTTTGGGCGTGTTAATTAAATGGTTTTGACCTAAATATTCCATGCTAGGGTTTTGAAAAGAGATTAGGGTTTTGTGCGTGTTTTGTGTGTGTGGTAGTCGTATGTGTGTGTGGCGGCTGTCTGTGTTAGGGTTAGGGTTAGGGTGTGTGTGTGACGTATATGTGATGTGTGCGTGTGTATGCTGTGTGCGTGCAGTGTGTATGTGTGTGTGCAGTGTGTGTGCGCATGCATGTATGTGTGTATGCCGTGTGTGTGTGGCGGCATGTGTGTGTGTGTGTGTTAGGGTTTAGTGTGTGTGTTAGGGTTTGTTTATGTGTGCAAGAAAAGGTGTAAATAGTGTGTGTAAAGTGAAATAGAGAGAGTATTAATGGGAATTGAATATAGAAAACCCTAGGGATAGTTTGGTAAACCTTATGGGGGTTAGTTAACCTTAGAAGGAGTTAAAAAAGATTAACTCATAGGTTAATAAGATGGATTAAAAGAGGTTTTGGTACTTAAGTAAATAGAGGTTACTTGTACCTAAGATTCGTTTTGTATGATTGTAGATTTGTGCGACGATTAGTATTTCAAGGAAGTTCAAGCAACCCAAGGTAAGGGATTTCGTTCTTTAGTACTTGAAAGTATTCATCCTTGTGATAGGATCTCATGGTTTTATAAAAGTATATACTACCAATGTGGCCGGTAGTGATTTTCTAAATATTCTTTTAATATGAACATTCTTTGGAATATCTTAACCTTGATGTGTGTTGTTCAATGGGTATCCATGATAATTGGATTTGTTAATGTGTTCTTGTACCTATGAATATTATATGTGGAAATTTCTATATCTTATTGAACATGATGTAGTTAGCTTTGTCTGATTGAAATGATTTAGCAGGAATAGTCCGATTGAAAAGGACTTCATTAGAAATTGTCTGGCCTGATTGAAAAGGGACTTAGACACTTATATGCTACTTGAGGAAGTAGTCTGATTATCATGATATATCATATTTAAGGGAGCGCTCTGAAAAGGCGTAAGTGTAAGGACCCAAATCTGGATTGTTATAATCCGTTAACTCACACTTGCCAAGTTAACGAGACTTTCAAGGACTACCCCGAGCATTCAAGATTAAAGTGTTAAACACACGTTTAAATACGGGAAAATATCACTTTTCCAAAAATACGCAATTTTCGGGACTTTTCGGGGCTGTTTCGACATTTATTCGGACAGTTATTTAAAAAACAGTCAAAACCTGACCCGACGGAGCAAAATGTCCTTACTTAGTGACTAAACAGGACACATGGCACGCATGCACGAGCCCTCGAGTAAAATCAATCCAATCCAAGGATGGAAAAGACCAAAATACCCTCAAACTGAAGGACTGGCCGGCCGGCCTGTTTTGCAGGATCGCCCAATAGTCTCAGCATATTTTCAAATACACAAAAAGCCCTCAAACTTGAAGGACCGGCCAGCCGGCCTGTTTTGCACCTTGAAATTTCCTATAAATAGCAGCCTCCTCCTTCATTTTTACCAACAATTTGCCTTACCTCAAACCCTCCTTCGACATTCCAGCCCCTTCTCAGCCCCAAAACCCTCCCGAAATGCTGCCAAAATGCCGCTGAATTGACGAAAACCCGAGTGCTAATGAGAGTTAACTATGGGAGGTTCTACCTATGTGAGAGAAGAATTTCTCTCCTCTTTAAACACTTTTCAAACATGTTCCCTAGAGAGACAGAGTTAACACCTAGCCATTGGTAAAACTCTTATTCTCAAATCTTCCATTTCTCCCTTTTTACGCATTTTACGCTATTTCTGGTCTGATCCAAATCTTCAAAATGTAGACACTACGTTGTCTATGGGTCTTGAAGTGATCCTCTCTCTATCACTTTTCTCCTTCGAGAAGAGTGATTTAGGGTTAAAACGGAGATCTTGACCCGTTTTTCATAAACTTATCTATTACGTCATTTACCGTCTGAACCATTTGGTTCGTTGATTGTCTTTTATCGTCCGAGTTGTTTGACTCGTTGATTGTCTTAACCGTCCGAACCGTTTGGTTCATTGATATTGTCATTTACATAACGTTCTTTATCGTTCGAACCATTTGGCTCGTTGATCGCACCTTTTACCGTCCGAACTGTTTGGTTCGTTGATATTGCTATTTCAATACTGTCACTTACCGTCCAAACCATTTGGTTTGTTGATCGTATTTACTTTTAATATCCGAGTCAAGAAATTGACTTGTTGATCGCCTTTTCTTTACTATCATTTTTATCCAAAAGAGGGTAACGTCATAATGCCCGATCAAAATCAAAATCTTTCCTTCTCTTCGTTTTATCAAAAGAGGGTAACGTCATAATGCCCGATTCAAAATATAAGTTTGTTATTCAAACTCCTTTCCAAAATCTAAGTTTGTTATTCAAACTCCTCTCCAAAATCTAAGTTTTTTATTCAAACTCCTTTTCAAAATCTAAGTTTGTTATTCAAACTCCTTTTCAAAATCAAAGTTTGTTATTCAAACTCCTTTCCAAAATCTAAGTTTGTTATTCAAACTCCTCTCCAAAATCAAAGTTTGTTATTCAAACTCCTTTTCAAAATCTAAGTTTGTTATTCAAACTCCTTTTCAAAATCAAAGTTTGTTATTCAAACTCCTCTTTAAAATCTAAGTTTGTTATTCAAACTCCTTTCCAAAATCTAAGTTTCTTATTCAAACTTCTCTCCAAAATCTAAGTTTGTTATTCAAACTACCTTTCAAATCAAAGTTTGTTATTCAAACTCCTTTCCAAAATCTAAGTTTGTTATTCAAACTCCTCTCCAAAATCTAAGTTTGTTATTCAAACTCCCTTTCAAATCAAAGTTTGCTATTCAAACTCCTTTTCAAAATCTAAGTTTGTCATTCAAACTCCTTTCCAAAATCTAAGTTTGTTATTCAAACTCCTCTCCAAAATCTAATTTTGTTATTCAAAATCCCTTTCAAATCAAAGTTTGCCATTCAAACTCCCTTTTCAAAACCAAAGTTTGTCACTCAAACTCATTTTCAAAAGTAAAACACACACACACGCACAATTTTCGAGGAAGGTAGAAAGACTCGTCAATACGAGGCATTTCGGGTGATCTCAGATTTTCCTCTTCCCGAAACGTAGCGTGACCTCCGAATCTAACAATCTCTGTTCAAAAAGCCTTATCCTATGTTTTTGCTCCTAATAAAAACGATCCCCTTTCAAAAGCCTTTTCCTAAGTTTTTGGCTCCTAGTCAAAACGATCCCTTTTCAAACGGCTTTTTTCAAAGTTTTGGCTCATAATCAAAATGGCATGGCGAATCTCTTTTTTTGTGAAATCAAAACCGCTCGCCGACCGCTCAATCCGAGTAATTTCAGTTGGCGACTCCGCTGGGGAATTAACATGTTTTTTTCAAAACTACCTTCGTTTTAAAAAGCATTTTTGCGGGTCAAACTTTCTTTTACCCTTCCTCGTTTTCGCTCGTGTGTGTTTTCTTGCTATTTCGAGTTACTTGTTTTTTCTTTTCAAAAGGAAATTTTAAACAGCTCTGATTTTCAAAACATTTGACTGTTTTCAAAAAAAATGTGTTGTTTTCATCTCTTTTGAAATCATAACATGTTCATGCATGTTCGTTCATAAATTGGTTTTCGTGCAATATTTTGAACTGCTCATAAATTCTTTAAGACACATTCTGAAAATTTCTGTTTTACTCAGAAAAAAAAAATTTAGTGACCGCACACTACGTGCACCGTTACCATGTACACTGCACACTGCAACCCTTAACCCGGGGTGACCATTCAGTTGCAGCTTGATTGGCCTTCCTATGCCTCTCTCGTGCACACGGGGTCATCCCAAACAGTCCATCCTAGCCCGTGTAACCATGCACTCTTTGTGTCACACTTCTTCCAAGACCTAGATTGGTTTTTGGCTTAGTTGGTGTCATAAAGCCTAAGTGTATGTTTTTTACACCGATCTCCCTCACAAGTCAAAACTTAAAAGTTGAGATCAAAGGTCGTTTCTCGACCCGGAGTCTTAGCTTTTGGCTTTGACTTTGACGCAAGAACCGTGTTAAAAAAATACCCGAAGGTTCAATGTGACGCAGTGTCATCAAACCCTCAACGTATGAATCATACCAGCCACAACTTGGCCAACGCCAAAAGCTAAGGCCCCTCGCGAAAGCGAGAGAGGTCATGCCAAAATTTTGGCAAGATTTCTTCCTTAACTCGAGGATGTTGACTTGAACCGTAACCCGTATGGCATATGCGTTTAAAGTTTACATGACCGGCTAGCCTTAAGTTCACTTTTCCTTTTGTCGTTGGAATCCGCTTGCCCTATAGGACCCTCGCTCGGGATTGTCCATCCCGGGAAGACGATTTACAGGTGAAAAATGAGGGGTCTATAGACGTAGTGTCGGGATCCACTGAATTAAGACCTAGAGTAGTTGCGAAAAAGAAGAGCAATCTTTTCCAACCAATTAGGTCTCTGAGAAAACGCATTTTAAGTAAACTTAAGAGATAACTGCATGTTGCACAAGCCCAAAGCCTTGAGCCAAATACCCCTTCCGAAACCTAAGCCCTACCTTTCATTCCCTGCAGCGAACAAAGAGTGGTTCAAAATCCCGGGTCATCGTCTCTTCAGCATTACAGTTACAGAAGCGTTAGATAGTTCCACAGTTTCCTCAGTTCCTACAGTTAGACTCTCAGAGATGTTAGATTCGACGAGAAATCGTGATGGGAACGGAACCCCGCCACCGGTAAATGACATGACACTGGAAGAAGCCATCCGAGCCTATGAGGTTCACAAGAAACAAAAAGAAGATCAGCAGAATTTCATGGTACAACTTCTGAATGAGCGAGGTATAACAGCTATCCCCCAGTCAAATGGTACTTTCAACTTAATCGAGGATGACTGTAAGTACCCAAATCTGGCTCATGCCTTCCAATTAAAGTTTCCTAGAAATTCCCCAAACTTTCATAAAGTTTAGGGGCAATTCGGGAACTTTTCAAGACTTTCCGAGCAAGGAAGGACCTATCAAGAATAAGAATTCTGGATAGGACCTCGCTGGAAAGAAGCTTCCAACCTGCCCTTGAATGTTTCCAGAAACAAGCTGACGCGACAGGATAAGGCGCCGGAAGGCTTATTTTGCCGCATGGTCATGCCGAGCGGCCTTTTAAGAAGCACACCAGAAGCCTATAAATAGAGGCCTCCTCTTTTCAAAAAAAAAAGAATTTTGAGGGGTTACTCTGCAGAAATCACAACTCGAATTCCAGTTTCCAAAAACACATAAAATCACTCTCTCTCATACACTAATCCTACCCCAATCTATTCCTAATAGATATTGCCTAGGAAAACCTCCCTTGGAAGATAGAGAAAAACCAATATTGGTAATCTCTCCTTCCCTCACCCTTAATACAATCCTATATACTCTTATTTCATTATTACTTGTTGTTTATCTTTATTTATGTCATAAAGCTTTAATCATTAGCAATGTAACTCTATATTTCCCACTCCCCTACACAAATGACTTAATGGAGATCCTCTCCCTATGATGAACAAGATTCCATAAGTGGCTTGTTCTAGGGATGATCTACCAAATGAGGATGTGATCCCCCTTTACATTTATGTATAAAAATGCAATCTTTACTTACTATATGTCATCCCCTTCCCTTGATCTATGTTTTTCCAAGGATTGTCCACCTAATGATGTATTAAGGACATAGGAGAAGCCATGAAGATCATCCTTTTACATTATGTTCTTAGATTAATGATACTCCTTGTATTTCCATATTAAAAATGCAATCTTTATGTTAATATTGTTTCTCCCCATATCCCTAAAGTTGGAATCTTTCTCAAAGGATTGTCTAAAAGCCTACTAAGGCATCAAAGACATAGATGAACATAAAGATCCAATCTTTATATCCTATTCCCCTAGTCCCATGGTTCTTGAGCATTCCATACTGAGGATTGGTGTAAAGACTCCATCTTTACGTCAATCCCACTACAAAAATGTCATAATCTTTGTCCCTTTAGAAATTAATGAGTCTTGGTCCCAAAATCTCCGATAATCACTTGAGACAAACACAAAATGTCCCTATTAACCATCATTGTCTCAAGATGTAGGATTTATGGACAAAGATTCATCTTTTTCTAAAAAGTCTCATTCTTGGACTTAAAAACAAGTTCTTCGATCACATTTGACTAAAATCCCCAAGGAAAGTTAGATTAAGACATATCAAGGCTCCTACGCCTATGTTGGTTGATTAATCCAATGGGAGGGTAGATAGGTCCCGTAATGATGATCATAAGTTCAAAGTGAGTATGGGATCAAAATCCCGAAAACACCAAAGTCCAAGGTATCCCGAACTAAAACCTTCTTAAAATGGTTCTTACGTTCGGATAATAAACTTGGCACATCTTTTCTCATTTCTCAAATCACACACGCAAACAAACAAGCACAAATTTTGGACCTTGGAAGAATTGCTTTTGAAAGGCTCCTTGGGTGAATGCCAAACGTTCTTCCCAAGGAGTAACTTAACCTCCGAACCCTTTTCCTTTTTTTCAAAGTTTTGAGGATAAATCAAAATTGCGTGGCGACTCCGTTTTTCATAAATATGGTTTCTTCCAACTGAGGTGAACTCGGCCCTTTTTGCATAAAATGGGGTATTTCACAATGACGATCCTCCCCGATCAGTTCCCCAGGCCTTCAACCAGGTTCCTCCGCCTTTGAACTATGGAAATCCTTCAATCCAAGGAAATAGCCGATCGAGACTTCATGTTGCCACTTCTCAAGGCGCCCCTATCATACACGGTCAAGTCGGTTCTGCCCCTTTCACACAATACAACCAGCGCATCGCTGGATCCTCTCAAACAGATCCAAATAACCTTCAAAATCCTCCCAGGTTCACTTCTTTCTATCAATATGCTCAGGATTCATCGAGTTTCTCCCCCATAACTTTTTCGTCCCATTACTTCGAACATCCTTCATCTGCTCCAGCTGTTTTATGGCCCCAAATCCCTCGATTTCAATAGTACCCACCAAATTATGCTTCGTTCCCTCAAAGCCTGTTTGTTCAACCCCCACTTGAATACGACAGCGAATCATTAAAAGAACACCCAACTGTCTCGGGTTTCCCACCCTCATTTATCCCTATTGGATCTGATGAATTTACCATTCGATCCCATCAACCCCCTATCATGGTTCCCTTCGTCAGTGGACCTTTGTTTACAGGTTCCAGTGGTCCAAAGGTTTCTATCGACCCACATGTGGTTATGCCGGCAGAACAAAAGGCATACGAAAATATGGGGGAATTTTACAAGGAACAGAGTTGGAAGCTTTTCGAAATCATGAAGTCACTGCCTGAGGATGAGCAAATGAGAATCTTCAAGTCATGTTTGAAGCCATCAGTAACAGCATCAATCAGCCATCACTTCTATCATGATCCCCATGCCATGGTCAACTTGGGTCCCCAATTCGAGAAAGACCTGAAGGAAAATCTGGCCCCGAGCACAATTCCATCTTACCAAATCATGTCCCCACCATCACCTTGACCAAGTCAACGACAGGAGCAACATCAAGGAACCACAAAAGGTCACTCAGCATTAGAAAATTGACCCCACTGTCGACAACAACAACCTAGGGGCTTGCCTTTGCCCTCGGGTGCATCAAGAACGTTCAAGCTGTGGGCTTGCCTTAGATCTTCAAGTAGGAGCTTCAATATATATATATATATATATATATATATATATATATATATATATATATATATATATATATATATATATATATATACACACATATATATACATATATATACATATCTATATATATGTATATACATGTATATATATACATGTATATATATATACATGTATATATATACATGTATATATATATGTATATATGTATATATCTATATATATGTATATATGTATATATATATATATATATATATATATATATGTATATGTATATATGTATATATATATATATATATATGTATATATATATATATGTGTGTATATATATGTATATATATGTATGTATATATGTGTATATATATGTATATATATGTATGTATATATGTGTATATATCTATATATGTATATATATGTATATATATGTGTATATATATATATATGTATATATATGTATATATATGTGTATATATATATATATATGTATATATATATATGTATATATATGTATATATATATATATGTATATATATATTTGTATATATATGTATATATATATATATATGTATATATATATTTGTATATATATGTATATATATATATATATGTATATATATATTTGTATATATATGTATATATATATATATATATATATATATATATATATATATATATATATTTATGTATATATATTTATGTATATATATTTATATATATATTTGTATATATATGTATATATATATATATATATATATATATATATATATATATATATATATATATATATATGTATGTATATATATATATATATGTATGTATATATATATATATGTATGTATATATATATATATATGTATGTATATATATATATATATATATGTATATATATATATATATGTATGTATATATATATATATATATATGTATATATATATATATATATATATGTATGTATATATATATATATATATATATATATATATATATATATATATATATATATATATATATATATATATATATATATATATATATATATATATAAAGCCAAGGACCTAGCCCCGCCGATCGGAAGCTTAACAGATGGGCAAATTTAAAGCTCGAATGATGGAAGTTGTCGATAACAATGGAGCAGTCAAAGAAAAGGCAAAAGCATCTCATAAGCCTTTAAGCTTTATTCAAATTCTTTCTCCCCCGATGGAAGACGACGATCAAGAAGCAATGAAATCATCAAAATAACCGTTAAAGAATGACTTGTCAAGGAATCATCCTAAGGCCTGTGCCTCGTCATCTAACCTTTCTATCCGAGCCTTTTCACCAAAGGGACCACAAATATTCATTCATTTTCCCAAAGCCAAACACAGTTCAAGCCAGAACTATGGCAAATTGAGCTCCTTACACGGAGGGGAACGTAGACAACTAGAAATGGTCTGGTCATAAACACATACAAATCCCATAAACCTGGTCTCATCAATGACCTCCCCTATACACAGACCTTTCTTTCACACCTAACCAACTTTGATCCGTAACATCTGTTGACTTTCTCCTCACAATTAATCAAGACGTTTATTCATATCGAGATTAGTGGTTGAGTAACCTAAACACTAACAAAGGGTTTTAAGCAATCTTCTGATCATTGTGAATAAAACAGGTTTTCAAATGTCTCGACAAGTCTTCTTTTTCTACGATAATAGGAAAAATAGAGCTAAACATTGTCTTTCTGTCAGCATGGGCTTCCATACACTTTTTCAAACCTCTCTAGGCTCATACTCTCTCAAAAGAGTCAAATCCAAAGCGAGTTTTGGTGCCTACATTAGACTAGGCATTCACATAAAATGGGGATTCATTCCCACTTCTCTAAAATACGTCCCTGCTGTAAGTACCCCAATCTGGATCACACCCTTTCAAACACACGGGAAGCACCGCAGACTCATCAACGCAGTCTCGACAACCCCTCTCACTCAAAACCCTCTCTAAACCCCCAGCCAAACCAAGGGAGGAGCCTTTCTGGGATAAAAAGGGACAAAAGGACCTTTTGGGAATTTTCAGGAAATTGGAAAAGCAATAATGGTCCGTACGGACCTCTTTGCTTTAATAATTACTGAATCTTCTTAAAGTCCACAATATTCCCTCAAATCCTGGGAAAATGATTACTCCCTCATGCTTAGCTTGGTCCGTACGGACCTCTTTGCATGCAAGATGGTCCGTACGGACCTTATTGCTCAGGGGACACCATAATTACAGAATATTCACCATCATCACAGATTCCCTCAAATCGAGGAAAACCAAAATACTGGATTACCACGGAGGTCCGTACGGACCTCTTTGCACCTAATCTGGCACTATAAATAGAGGGCTCCCCCTCCTCATTTTCAGACACCTCCCACTTCTCTCTTCCTCCCTAGGCCTTCTGGCCTCCCCTCTAAGTCCTTCCGAGGCATTCCCGGCCCCTTTCGGATCCTTCCGAGGCCTTCCGAGCCCCCTTGTGGTGCTTCGAAGCCTCCCCGAGCGCTCCCGAGACGCTCCCGCGCTGCCCCCCAGGCACTCTCGAGGTACTCGAGGCCCCTCGTGGTACTCCGAGGCCTTGCCCGGTCTTTCCACGGTGTCCGGCTCTTTCCGAGTCAAACCGACGATCCCAAACCACGCCGAAACTCCGCCCGAGTGACTCCGCCACCACAACGCACGCCGAACCTCTCGCCCGAGTGATCCCGACGATCCCCACGCACGCCGAACCTCCGCCCGAATGCAGCTCGCAACCTCAACTCACGCCGAAACTCTCGTCCGCGTACAACCGGGCATTTCTCGGGCAATCCCGATCCGTGACGAACGCTACTCGACCTCAAACACTATTCCCCAATGGAAGACAACACACGAACCAACATTGGTAAGGCTGCCATCCTACACTATTTCAATACATTTCCATACATAGCATACAATGTAGACATCCGATACAAAGATGCATTTTTAAAAGCACACACACACACACACACACAACATTTAAAGGATATTAGGGGTATCCTGTAAGACTCTGCTTACGAGGCGACTGGTGAGCTCTAATATTCTAATATTCTCTTCCCGAGGAGTCATCTCGACCTCCGAACTCAAAATCTCATCACACAAAAACAGCTTTAAAATTATCTTTTAAACCGATGCCCTTTTTCAATGTTTTGGGCTTAATAAAAACGGCGTGGCGACTCTACAAATGCGAAAACAAAACGGCGGAGACACCGCCGTCCAACGCGAAAGATGCCGGATGCGGGCCGCGGCGCCTACTCGGATCCGGGTAATTTCAGCTGGCGACTGGGAGCTTTTTGTTTTAAAATCTTTTAAACAAAACAAAAGATTTTTAAAACGATGATGAGGGTCAAACTTTCACTTTACCCCTTCCTTTAAGCTCGTTGTGTGTGTGCACGTGCTTCGTTTTTATTTTACAAAAAATAAAAATACAAAAAAAATGCATCAATATACATCTCGTGCATACATTTAAAAATTCTTCAAAAACTTCGTTTTACTCGGAAAAAGAATTTTAGAGACCGCACACTACGCGCACTGCCTCGGTTACACCGCACTCTACTCGCACCTGCCTCGGTTACACCGCACGCTACGCGCGCCTCGGATGCCGCACACTACAACCCTTACCCGGAGTGGTCTCGGTTGCCATTCGTTTGGTCTTCCTAGGCCTCTTGGACGCGCACGGATCATTCCAAACATCCCATCCTAGCCAAGCGTCAACCCCGCACGTTTGAGTCTTGAGTCACACTCGCCCGCATTCGGTTGGTTTTACCCGGTCAGGTGTCATACGGCTGGATACATATACCATGCCGGCCATTTTTCAGTCAAGGCTCTAACTCAAGATCCTCGCGCAAGCAAAGCGATGAAAGGTCATGCTAAAATCTTGACCCGATCTTGATTTCCGGCTACACCTGCACGATGTTCCGTCCCTGGATATACATCCATGCTCACATGACACCATGTCATCACGCCTTTGATATGTCGCCCATGACAATATGACCCGCCCAACGCCTAACGTCCACAGATCCCTTGCGCAAGCAAGGTAAGAGAGGTCATGCCGAACTCTTGACGATCTTGACTTAGTGGCCGGCTCGGTTCACTATTCACATGGCTAACGCATCAAAACGAACATGACAAAGCTTGGTCCTTAGGTTCGATTTTTCTTTTAGGCCGGTGGAAACCGCTTGCACTATGTGACCCTCGCACTGGGCCGCTGGGATGTCGAAATACGTGTGCAAAACGAGGCTTATAGCCGCACGTATGGTCTCCACGACCCGGGATCTAGCATAGTTGCGAAAAGAAGAGCAATCTTTTCCAGCCTACCTAGGACTACGAGAAAACATGTTTTAAGTAAATTAAAACAAAAAAAAATCAGAAAATAAAAGAAACGGAAACCGCATGCCACGTGAGCTTTCCCCCTTTTATCCCGTGAGGCCATTCCCGTGTCTAAACCTTGCCCATCACCCCCTCCAGCTAACAGAGAGTGGTCGAGAGTGCCCGGGAACCCGTCTCCCGGTGTCAAAACAGCAAGGTCCTACCTCCTTCCCGGCTCTGTCACCGGGACGCCGTCAATTCCCCATGGCCAAGTCAGTGGATAACAACGATGAGAACGGGACCTTACCCCCAAGAAATTTCCCAACATTGGAAGAAGTTTGGCAGGTCCTCATGACTATCGAGAAACGTCAAGGTGAGCAACAAGCCTGGATCGAAGGTTCCATGCACCACTTCGGAACATTAGCCACCCAACTACACAGGGCTTCCCAAGTCAGCGACCGCTCCTACAGCCTCTAACGTCTCTCATTGTCCCCCGTGAAGTCAACCTCGTTACCCTGCGTACGAGCCATGCAAGCATGACGTAAGGCCACAAGACCTTTCCGTAGGAAAGCTCGCCCATCCGGCCTCCTGAGGTCCCGGTACCACCGCCGAACAACGAAC
>JAFEMH010000365.1:0-20000 GCA_022495995.1 Adenophora triphylla var. japonica
TTTCTTGGTAGGTCTTCCACGGTGCATATTTAAGTCTTTATCATATAGTTAAGTAATCCTCACTGAAAAGGGTAGGAGTTAATATACTGCAAAAGAGATAGTCAAGTGAGAGTCCGAGGTTGTCTCGAGTGTCGATACAAGTTGATCCTTTTGCAAAGTTGAAGTCTTCTAGTTGTCGGCCGAAATTCATCCTCAAACAATTGCCCCTTAATTTTTGAATTTGAAAAGTAGTTGAGGTCAAAAATTAACATTTGGTGCCCACCGGGGATTAGGAACGTGGTAGTGGCGGTTACTTTTAGTGGATAGGTACTTATAACCACCACTAGAACTTCCTACCAATAGTCGCCATCACACAATAAATAGGATGGCTCCTTGAGTTTCTCCAAACCCCTGAGAAAGCTAAAGCAACCTTTCCAAGCTATAGACCCCTTTTTTACTCTTAAGAAATCCTTCTTTGCCGCTACCATGGATGAGATTCCCTCAAGGTTTCGTTTGCCCCGAGAAACATGATGCGACCATACTGATGAAGAAAGATGTAGAACTCATTTCCTGCGGCTAGCGATGTTGAAGACTCGAAGAAGTTCTTCCCAAAAAGCTATTTGAATTTCTCGAACCTAATGTGCTTTAATGACTTCAGCTAGCAACCTTGAGGAGGAATGGGTATGCTTTCTTGAGTACCCTTTTTTTGATTGGCCTAACATTTCCTTTTCCCCCTTTAAATACTGTATGATTTTCGAAAAAGCTTGGTTTGGCCTTTGCTTTCCGGTTGATGCCGGTAGGGTGGAGGAGCCCCATTTAGTTTTCTAGGAAGATTGGCCCCGAGATGAACATGAGGGGTTGATTTGGAGGAACTTGAAAGCTACTGCTATGAAGGAAGCTTGAGAATCTCTATGGAAACAAGAGATTTGGTTTTAGGGTTAGTCAAAGATCAAACGGTTTGGTGACCGACTCTATCGATAGGGATAAGAAAGTGGAAGAATAGATTCTTCTATGTGAAGAAGTCTACACTAAGGAGGCTTTACATGGAAGAAAAAAGAAGAATCCTAAAACTCTTTACAGAAATTTTAGGATGAAGGTGAGGATTTTCCTTTTCTACTTCTACGAGAATTCAGGTTGTTTCAAATATTCCTAACATCTTGATTTCCACGGCTTTGAAGTTGGATGAATTGTTTCCTAAGCGTGCGACACATTGAGAAAAGTGGTTTAGCTTCTGTTTATGCAGCATATTTGTCTCCAAGAAAGCGGAAGTTTTTTGCGCCTGCTACTCCGAGCTTGGTGAGGAAGAGGTTGAAAAGAAGTAGAGGAAGAAGAAAAGAGTTCAGAGTAAAGCTTTACAAATTGCAAGCTGTGATGTCAAGCTGGTAAGTACCTAATTGTTGCTCCGGGAGTTATCTTTTATATCTTTGCTGACGATCTTAAGGCCCAATATGCGGACACAACTTCTCAAACCCGGCGGTGGGTGGAGTTAGCGGTTTGATTGCCCGCCTTCTTTAAGAAGCCAAAGAAAGAAGTTGCTAAGCCCAGATATTCCCTAAGGATGAAGGCACCAAGCCTAAGTTGATGTTGGGTGACATGGTGTCTTTTACAAGAGAAGAGGGAAGAAAGTGAAATCGTTGGATGTAGATGCTTTGGGGAACCAATTGAGAGGAGGTTTTACTTGCACGGAAGGTATGAGTATCTTCTTATTTTTTGTGTACCTTTTTCTCTTGATATATACTCGGTAGAAAATAGTGATAAATTTTCAAACAGCCTTGACGAGGCTTACGGTCTTTTGTGAGCATGTTAAGTCAGCGAAGTGAAGCTACGGGAGGAGTAAGGCGAGATGTCAAAAGTTTATGGCGAAAAGAAGGTCGAGAAGTTGTGACAGAGGGCAAATGGAAGCAATCCAAGGTCTCTTCTACAGCAGCTACGGGTTTCGGGAGATTGATGATAAGAGAGGACACACACGTGGAAATCCGGGTGGAATGGATGAAGAATTTGACTGCAGCACTTGAATCAAGCCCATCAGGTTGCCATGAAAGTCTTGGAGGAACGTTTGACTAGGGAGAGCCGGCAAAGGTTGTTTTTGAGGCCAGGATTCAAATGATTGAGGAGTTGCTCAGCCGGAAAACACCTTGAATGGAACCTGGAGAAGAGTAGAGAAGGCTACTCCGGAAAGGGATCATAGATGAAAGAGGTTTGGAGGTAAGTCAATTCTAAGCTTTCTGAAGATGGCACAAATGTGTTGAGCATGTGTAAAGGATGATAACCAAGAGGATAGGAAAGCCAATGAAGCTTTTTAACGTGCTTCTTAATCCTCAAGCAGGATGTTAGCGGTAGAGAAACAATTTGTTTTGTGTTTTAAGGATGTAATATGTGGTTGGATGTTTTAGAACATGTGTCCAGCTGTTGTTTCTTGCCATGCCTATTGTTGGCATGGTTTGAACTTTTGGATGACCCTAACTCCGGGTAGGGATTTAATGGTTGATCCTTTTTGGTGTATTTAGTTGTAAAAACTATGGTTTAGTTAAGGCAATGAAATATCTATGCCTTTTAAGCTTTGTTCGAGGTAACATGCGAGTATGTTACCTTGAACTAATTTGCAAATGAGCTAAAGTCCCATCATTTGGACAAGTACGGGAAAGGTAATCAATATGTACAAAAATACGCTGTGCCAACCCGCAACTTGGTCGGAAATGTGAAAAACACGTCTTGCCGCGCACGGCGAAGGTGTTTGAACCTTGATACTTTAGAAAGATGTAAAATCTTTTAAACCTTAGGATATGTGTGTAAACCTATACGGAGACTTAAAAGCTTACCTAATCATGGAATAAGTAAATATGCGTATAATTACATTAATTTCTGTGTAATACTTACTTGAAAACTCAATCAAGTTATGTCCTTTCGTTGTGCTCCCTTGCAAGTTGACGGATCATTAGTTCTACTAACTTGTAGAAAGTTAAGCATATGCTTCTACGTCGATCTTGTCAACTCATTTTATTCCTTGCAAAACAAACACGTGTTAGGGGTGGGTGATAGCTTTGCTAACACCCCTCCGATGCTTAAGAAATCATTAAGTGTCCAAAAATATAATCAAATTGAAATAACGAAATTGAAATGACAATAATTAAATCATACTGTTTATGCGAATTTTAATGAACGAGCTGCAACTTACATGAAATATGCTTTCAAGTTGATAGCATTCCGGCTTCTAGAGTATCCTGTCGCCATCCGGGGTTGAAAGCCGGTATGCTCCCTTTCCGGCTTCCGCATCAATTAAATATGGACCTTCCCATTTAGCTCCCAACTTGCCGGCATTTAATTCCTTTGTGTTACGAAAGACTCGCCTCAACACCATGTCTCTGTGACCTGGAATCTTCTTACACGAATATTCTTGTTGTAGGATTTAGCTATTCTTTGTTGATAGGCGGCCATTCGATTTTAGCTAAATCTCGAGTTCATCTATAGTATCCAAGTCTTGCAAGTACAATGCGGTTGTCTTAGGGCGTTATCAAACCGTATCCGGCGTGGGCACGGAGAATTCTCTTTGGGACGGCCGCTTCGGCTCCGAACACCAAGGAGAAGGGCGTGTGACACCTGGCCGGCACTTAGGGTGGTTCTATCTCGCCCATAGCACAAGTGGTAGCTCTTGACCACCGTCCTTTCTTCCGGTCAAGGCGTTCCTTCAAGTTGTTGATTATCAACTTGTTCTTGGATTCGCTTGTCCATTAGCTTGAGGATGCACAGAGGAGTGGAAGTAATCAACTTGATCCCCCATCTTGCACGAAGTCTTCAGTGTTTTCTCTGCGATGAACCTGAGATCCATTGTCGCAAATAATCTACGGAAGGAACTCCAAATCTGGCGATGATGTTCCTCTTCAAGAAAGAAATGACTTCTTTATCTCTAACTTGAACGAATGCCTCGGCTTCTATCCATTTAGAGAAATAGTCTGTCATGGCCAACATGAATACTTTACCCCTGGAGCTCTGGGTAACTTTCCAACGATATCCATGCCCCGTTGGATGAAGGGCCAAGGTGATAAGATGGGGATGGAGTGGTTACGCGGGTTGGTGAAGGATGTTGCTATGTCTTTGGCATGCGTCACATTTACGTACATATTTAGTGCGTCTTGTCTCATAGTTGGCCAATAATACCCTCACGAGTGCCTTGGATGAAAGTGATTTGCCCCCAGAATGATTGCCGCATATACCATCATGTAGTTCTTTCAACACCTGTTCGGCTTCTTTGGGGTTCTAGGCACCTCATATATAGTCCTGTAAAGACTTACGAAATAACACATTATCAAATAGTATAAATCTGGATACCTTAATCCTGAATGCTTTGCATTTTTGACATCTTGAGGCACCGTTCCATCCTGCAGAAATTTCATTATGGGTGATGTCCAAGATGTCATATTGTCCATGGAATCATTCTTTGCATCTTGTTGCTGGTCTACTTGGGACACTTCAGGTTGATCTATCGCTGGATGTAAGATATGGGTTATGGGTATGGCGTTATTCAACATGCTTTTGCAACTTGATCCCAGGTTGGCTAATGCATCAGCTTCAACGTTGTCTTCTCTAGGAATTTGCTGGAAAGTGAAGCCTTCAAACTGTCTTTGCTAAGGATTTAACAAGTTTGCAAATACTTTGTCATCCTGTCATGCTTAGCTATATAAGATCCATTAAAATGGTTAACTAATAATAAGGAATCGCTAAAAACATTGAGACGTTTAACATTTAAATTTAAAGCAGTAGTCAAACCCAAGATGAGGGCCTCATATTCAGCCTCGTTGTTTGTCGCCTTGAATTCACAGTTCACAGCTTGAGGAATCAGATCACCTTGAGGGGACCTTAGAACTATTCCCAACCCCTGTCCCCCTGGAATTTGATGACCCATCGGTGTAGAGTGTCCGTAATCTTGTGAGATCGGGTTCTTCAAGTTCTTTGGACTTCAAGTTCTACTTACGGTAAGAGGTGGGACTAAAGTCGGCTACAAAGTCTGCTAGAGCTTTGCGACTTGATTGCGATCCTTGCTTCATGTGAATATTGTACGTGCTTAGTTGTACGGACCACTTTGCCATTCTCCCCAACATTTTGGGCTTTCTCATTACACTCCTGATAGGTTAGTAAGTCTTCACAATAATAGGATGAACTTCAAAATAATGACGTAACTTAATAGAGGCAGTTATTAAAGCAAGGACAAGTTTCTCAAGATGGGAGTACACGGTTTACGCATCTAAAAGAGATTTACTTACATAGTATCTTGGATGTTGCTCACCGGCTTGTTCTCTTACCAAGACCGTGCTGTTTGCATTTTTTGATACCCGCAAGGTACAAGTACAACGCTTCCCACACGGTTTGGAAAGTAGAGTGTGGTGTAGATAAGTATTCCTTAATTTGGTTGAAAGCCGCTTCATGCTCCTCTACGTCCACCGGAACAACTTGTTTTTCTTCGCACATCGTAGAACAACTTGCACAGTCAGATGATTTAGAAATGAATCTTGTTAAAGCTGCCACTTTGCCGATCGGCCTACGCACATCTTTAACAGTCTTTGGTGAGTTCAAGTTGATAATGGCCTTGATCTGCTCGGGCTTGCTTCAATACCTCTCTTTGTGACCATATAACCAAGGAATTTCCCGGCTCTAACTCCAAAGTTGCACTTTGATGGGTTGAGCTTCATGTTAAAAGCTTCCCGAAGATGTCAAAGGCTTCCTTGAGATTACGAACATGATCAGCCATGCATTTAGACTTGACCACCATATCATCAATATATACCTCCATTGTTTCTCCGATCCCAATCTTTGAACATCAAATTTACCAATCTTTGGTAGGTTGCCCCTGCATTCCTTAATCCAAAGGGCATGACTATGAAGCAATAAATACCCTCGGGAGTAATAAACGCCGTATCTTCTTGATCGGAAGGCTCCATGCAATTTGTTGAAAACAGATGAAGCGTCCATAAAAGTCAATATTTCATGCCCCGCATTGCATCTACCAAAGAGTCAATGTGAGGCAAGGGAAATGGGTCCTTCTGGGCGAGGCTTTGTTCAAGTCGGTAAAATCCACACGGACTCGCCACTTGCCATTGCGTTTCTCCACAACTACTACATTGGCTAACCACCTAGGGTAGTCAACCTCCCTAATCTCATTTTTGACTTCAAAAGCCTCTCTACTTCTTCTTTGATGATCTTGTTGCGCTCATGAGCAAACTTTTCTTCGTTTCGATGGACGGAGTTTGGCGTTGGGGTCGACGTTCAACTTGTGGGTTATTACATCTTTACTTATCCCAGTCATATCCTCATGCTTCCAAGCAAAGCGGCTTGTTCTCTTCTTGAGAAACTCTATGATTTCATCCTCAACTTACGGGAATTCCTACACCAACTAGGACTTTGACATCGGGATTAGTGGGATCGAGCCGCACCTCTCTGACGTCAAACTCTGCGCAGCTTCAAGAACATCCCGAGCCTTTCGGCGTAATTGCTATGCTTGTCTAGGACAACTTCTTTGCCTTCATGGACACCTTGTAACATTCCTTTCTTCGATTGCCGATCACGACACCTTGACAACTCCCAAGGTGTTGGCAACTTGAGACATTGGTGGTAGGTTGATGGGACGGCCTTAACGTTGTGAATCCGGGGCCTTCCCGGTATGATGTTGTAGGACGGCGGCATTCAATCACGCAGAACCTCTCCATAGAATTAATCCCTTCAACATAAAGCGGGAAAGTAATCTCCCCAAAGGTGTAGCTTCGTCTCTCCACCAGAACCCAACTAAGACAGAAGAACTTTTAGTTACGTTTTCAAGTGGAATCCCCATTCCCTTTAAGCGCGTCGGTAACGATGTTGACCGAGCTACCATTGTCAATCAGGATGCGCCTAACCAAACAGTTTGCCACCTGAAGGCTCACAACCAGTGCGTCATGATGGGGATCCTGGATGTTGACCCTATCACCTTCATCAAAGGAAATCTCCTGGCCTTTTTCTTTGTTGACGGACCTTGCAGGCAAATACGACAGTCCTCCTTAGCGCTGCGGCATGGCGCTTCGCGAATAGGTTGTACCACAAATATCCGAACCGCCGCCGATCATGTTGACCACTGGTAGGTGGTGGATGTTGAGGAGGACTTTCAGGTTGCTTCTCCTGGTTGCTAGCACGAACTTGCTTTTCTGGTTGTCGGCACGACCGTCGGTGCGTCCACTGTCCTCTACCAAGTAATTCTTTGAGTAGTCCCTTTAGACAACAAATAGACTGATTTCTTTACGGAGTGCAATACGGTTTTCCGTAGTGTGACCGAAATCCTCATGATAGGCGCACCACTTGGACTTGTCTTTCCATTGAAGGTTTATCGGACCTTTTGGGCCACCTTGCCTTTTCACCCAAGCTGTCCATAGAGTTAATCAGTCCTGCAATATCAACAGAAAAACAATAGTCATCAATTCTTGGATACAAAGACTCATCATCCTCATCATTATCTTCTACACTAAGAACTTTGGAAGAGTCGGAGTTTAGAGTAGGGTTTGCCCCTATTGGATCTAGCATGGGATGCTCTCCATCTTGCCGCCGAGAATGAAAGGGTGCGGTTTGCCGCCGGGATAATCGAGTCTTCTTCTTGTCCTCGTAGCAACTTGTCTTCTTCCGGCTGATGAACTTGGATGCTCTAGTCTGATTTCGTCCAACCTTTTGCAAGGTGTCATTACCAAGTCGTCGTAGTATGGAGAGTCTTTCTTAAGTCCCATCTGAATGCTTCGATTCTTTGTTACGGTATCCAGGTTGGAGATGTTCACCGCTTCTCTATTGAACCTCTTGAGATAATCTTTCGGGAGCTCATCGGGTTCTTTGGACCACCCTGTAAAGATCACTAGTTAGCTTTTCAAATACCCCGTTGCACGAAAACCGATTAGTGAGCAGTTAATAAGTTGTGCATAGGATCCAATAGAACCCAATGGTGGTTGATCGGCCATCTCAAAGCTACTCCGGTAAGAGTTGATCCGAAACCCCTGCAAAAACAAGCCTCTCTATATTGAGGCGGAATATGGACAACATCCATCTTCTCTTGGTATAATGCAACATGCTCTGGCTTTGGATCGGTGGTTCCGTAATATTGCTTCATGTGTGGAGGGACTGAACTTCTTCGGGATGACCACATTGGCTATGGAGGGAGTGAAGCGAGACTCATTGTAGCAAGTTGGTGAGGCACTGGTTGTAAGGTAGTGTCATTCCAGGGGACACTCATGATCATATCATTTAGCTCTTGAATCTTGCCCGCTTGATAGGCACTGCTGCATCATGGTTAGGAGCAAGCGATAATTATTATTATAATTGAAATCAAAGCTGGGGATTAACACTCCTGTTGTAGTCGAAGTTGGAACCGCAAATGTCGTGGTGGTTGGAGTGACGGTTCCGGGATGGACAATGGTGCTTTACGTAAACAAGTTGGTTGTCGGGCGGTTCCCCATATCCAGGATGATCCGGCGGCTTCATTCCCAAAGTTGAGTCTCCTAGGTTGATAAGGGGTATATGAACTGGTGGGCCGTTTGGAGCGACGGATTGAAAAATGCTTGGGATCTTGGTTGGTAGTGCACTCGAACCCCACTTTGTAGAGAGATCATCTCCTGGTGCATCCTAGCAATGCTGGTTCATCGGCATAGTTGAAGTAACATCTTGGGCGACGACTTGGTTCCTCACTTCGCGCAACATAGCGGTCGGGTTGGAAGCAATATCAAGTGGGATTTCTGTGACGCGCGCGGCGGTTGTCCGTCTTGAACTTGAATAGGACGTGATACTCCACCTACGCTTTGGGTTGATGCTTGCAAACTTGTCACAATTGGGGTGGTCTCCACAGTGGATCTCAAGCCAACGGAAGACAAACCCACGGACATTCCAGTAGACATTTTCGAGTTTCCTAAAGCAATTAAAAGACCAAAATTCCCACGGACGGCGCCAAATTGTTTTGGTCAAATTTTAGAACTTGACAAGCTGATTAAGATTGGGTTAAATGGAATATAATTGCAAATCAACTCGAAATTAAATGAACAAGATATTTAACGAGGAAAGCCCTTGAACAACCCGTTCGCCGGCATAAAACCTCAAAGGTGGAATTTTATAGAAATGATGAAGTTACAATGAGAGGGAGAATGTAAAGAAAAGAACTCAGTAGCTTAGATTGTGCGTGTGTGTGCGTTACAATGATGTGTGCTCTATTTATACTAAAAGTGATTGAAGAAGATAATTTTTGTTGCTCCTATATTTTCGGATGGTTTGTTGAGCTTCAATCCCACTATCCCACGTTTTCTTGACTGAGTCTTCACGATGCATATTTAAGTCTTTATCACCGTTCGTAATCCCTGAAAAGTAGGAGTTAATATACCTGCAAAGAGATAGTCAAATTAGAGTCCAGGTTGTCTCAGTGTCTGATACAAGTTGATACTGCAAGTTGAAGTCTTCTAGTTGTCAGCCGAAATTCATCCTCAAACATACGTAGAGTCGGTCTGCTGAGAAACGCGTTTCTCCGTCGCGTGTGGAGAAACGGGGCTATGTTTGTCGTGCGACATACTTAGCCAGTTTCTGGATATCCTTTTCAAAGCTTCTGGATATCCAGAAGCTTGAATATGGATATCCAGAAGCTTTGGAAAGGATATCCAGAAACCAAATATTTTTTCTGGATATCCTTTCCAAAGCTTCTGGATATCCAGAAGCTTGAATATGGATATCCAGAAGCTTTGGAAAGGATATCCAGAAAAAAAATTTGGTTTCTGGATATCCTTTCCAAAGCTTCTTGATATTCATATTCAAGCTTCTGGATATCCATATTCAAGCTTCTGGATATCCAGAAGCTTTGGAAAGGATATCCAGTTGTTTAGTGGCTTCAAGTATGTCACAACAAACGTTCTCAAGCCCGTTTCTCCGATATGCGGAACTATGAAACGCGTTTCTCCCCAGATTTTGTGTTATACGTATGTGTTTATTTTATTTATGTTTTGGTTTGTAATTTGTGGTTTAGAGATAAGAAGGCTCAATCGTACAAATTAGGTTGGAGAGAAGAACAAAACCATACCTACACTAATTAACTACCTTAATTAATAGTATCAACACTAATTAGTTGTGTAACAAATACATTAGATAACCTTTGACCCATTCATAAATCAATCTTATTTGAATATCACTAAATTAAAGTTCTTAAAAAAAACTCACAAAATAATGGTTATAAACACCATTGCTAATATTTGCTTGGACATTGTTTTTGTATGACCATGTCACTAAAAATTAAAAATTAAAATAAAAAATTCGATAAGTAGCCACATTATAATCAAAATTCTACCAAAATATTGATTCATATACTCCCCATTCTCATAGTAAGGTTCTTACTTTTTCTTTTTGTGGTCTGTCTCAGAGTAAGGTTCTTAGTTACTGTTAGAGAGTTTATCCCACATCGGCAATTGACGAACCTGACCTATAATATATAAATATCTATACCTGTCAAACAAGCGGGTTGAGTCGGGTATGAGTCGGGTAATGACGAGTTGGCGAGTAGTGACGGGTTTGACTCATCACAACCCGTTTACATTCCGGGTATTGCGGGTCGGGTTAACCTTGGGTCGAGTGCGGGTCAACCCAATTTTTTCTTTTCGCCCAACCCCTCCCCCCAAACCACCACATACACACGTTGTTTAAAGTATTTCTATATCAAAAATCAAATAAATAAAACAGCTGTAAACTGTAGTCAACTTCTGATTGTTGTTGTCATTTCCCTTTTATGACATCCAATTCCCTTCTCTTCATCTCTCTTTATTAAGCCCTTCTGATATCTGCATTCATCTGTTTGTCCTTCCCACTTTTCCTTCTCAAAACCCCTCTCTCTCTCTCTCTCTCTCTCTCTCTCTCTCTCTCTCTCTCTCTCTCTGGGGGATCTATCAACAAAACACACTTTCTTTATTTCCCCATCGCAATCAATAATTTTATATTTATATCATCCCCATTTTTCTGCAATTTCTCACACTTTCACTATCTGCTCTCTAGCTATTATAGGTCAGTTCAAGGTGGAGAGGAGATTTCTTCACCGTCGTTGCCGTTCGATGGAATGGAAACACTCGCCGCCAGCTCGTCGCCGTTGGTGCGTGGAGACGAGAGGAGAAGAGAATGATGAAAAACTGATTTTCTGATTTGGGAATTCAGAAATTTTATCTAATCTAGCCCAGCGGGTAAACAAGTGGACGGGTTTTACTCGTTATGACCCGCGAGAATTAAATGCTTCAACGGGTTACCCGTTTAAACTTGTTTATTTTAATGAGACGGGTCGGATAATTAATGAGTCGGGTTAAGCAGGTTAACGGGTAATAAGTTAAAATTGACAGGCTATAAATATCCTTGGCCACTTCCCTTATCATCACTTAGTTTTAATGTGCAACATCATACATTAAGATGGTATCAGAGCAGGTACATTACACGTGTAGGCCAAACGGCCCACGATGTTATTCAATATCGGGAATTGGCGAAATTTTGCAATAATATATAAAGATCCTGAACCACTCCCCTTATCACCAAATGATTTTAAGGGAGTGATCCAGGATCTTTATATATTATAGGTTAGATTCGTCAATTCCCGATATGGTATAATATCTCTAACAGTTACGTTATTACTTAAAAATGATATTGGAGTGAATAACGGTTTAGACGAAGTCAATAATATACATGTGAGAAAAAGGGTTGATATGAAATACTCAATTTTATTATGATACAAGATGTATATATATATATATATGGTTACAAGAGAATGTTCTAAAATAATATAGGGTTACAATGAGAGGTAATTTCCTACTATGATAAATCTTCCTAAATTATACAAGATTTAAATCTCTTATTGATATACACAATATCTCTAAGTTTGATAAGTAAATATATACAAATATATTTTTGATAATATAATATTCCTAATATGCCCTCGCAATATGGACGATCATTGGATAAGTCCAATCTTGAAAAGTAATGATATAAATCGGGTTTGATGCAGCAGGTGGAGATAAATGTGTTCCTGGATATGTATGTGGTTTCTGATGTGAAGTGGTTGTTGTTATTATTGCATTAGGAATGGCATCAGCTTGTTGGTGTGAGTGCGGGTGTGATGACACAAGGAATTTTTTATTTTCATTTTTGAATGAACACTACAAGAAAAAGAGGAATATGCGATGGCCTATTGCGATGGCAATAAAGGCCATTGCAGTAGACATGTTTAGGCGATGGCTAAGGCAATCGTAAAAAAATGGTCGCATTTTGGAGCGGCAGTCCAAAAAACCTTGAAAATTTTTGCGGCTCAATTTGACGGGAGAGACATTTCAATATGCGACTGCTTTAATAAACATGCGATGGACTTAGCCGTCTCATAAGCTATTCAATAATAAATCAATTTTCAAAATAAATAAATAAATAAGATTTAATAATAATTGAAAAAAAAAAGAGTTGTCTTATAAAAAACTAGTTTTTTCTTAAGATAAGGAAAAACGTGTTTTCAAAATAAACGGTGGCAATTTTGTAATTACTGGCAACCATGTTCAAAATAAACGGTGGCATTTTCGTAATTAATGGTTCCCCCATTTATGCCAGTGCCTGTTTAACAAACTGCCAGTGTGACAAAGTGCAAGTGCATATGTAACAAAGTGCCGGCGAAAAAAAGTGCCGGTACCGGTTTAACAAAGTGCCAGTGTAACCGGCTGGCACTTTGTTAAACGCTGGCACTTTTACACGGGCACTTTTAAATACATGAAGCTGGCACTCTTCACACCTGGCACTCTGTTACACTAACACTGGCACTTTGTTACACTAATATTTTCTTTGGCTCTCAAAAATACAAGCACTTTGGCATTCAAAAATACATGGATGGCATTTGAAAACACATTTATCGGCACTCAAAAATGCATATACTTGGCACTCAAAAACACGATAATTATTTTTGCTGATATTCAAAAACATGAGCTGGCATTCAAAAACATGGATGGCATTCAAAATTACAAGAAGCGGCATTCAAAAATACATTGACACTCGATTTACACACTTACGGCAATCTATTATACACTAATCGGCACTCCAAAATATATGGGTCGGCACTCCAAAACACATACTGGCTGGCATCTAATTACCCAGTCCACCAATGCATCAAATTCTCAAAGCTGGTATTTAAATACTTATAAAGCGGCATTTCAAAACTAGAGAAGCGGCATTCAAAAACCAGAGCACTGGCGTCCAATTTATTGTTGTGGCCTTCCTCACAATTCCTTCGTCCTTCCACAACGCACCAGATCAAATCCCCCCAACCCCTTCGTCCTTCCACAACGCACCATTACCCTCACCGTTGCAACCTTCATCAACCCAATTCCTCAACCCCCATTACCGGTCCTCACCTCTCACCTCTCTTCAACCCGTTCCCCGGCGACCCTCAACCTCCTCACCGGTAGAAGCTCAATTCCCCTCAATCGCCCATCTCTGTGTTTCTCCCTCCAACAACCGATTTCTTCCCCTGTTCCGGACACCGTGTCTCTAACCCAAAACCACGACCTAACTCCAATCTCCATCTCCTCGTCGTTCTCTTCTGTCTACCCAAAGCCGCTCACACCATTTCCCCGGCTTCCAGAGTTCAATTCCGTTCAATACAGTCCAATTTTCAATTTCTCTGTCTAAATTCTTGATATGAACGGTGATGAAGCGGCGGTTGTTGATGGTAGCCGGAGAAGACGGTGGGGGAGGTCGCCAGTGAATGGGTTTTGGATAGGGGAGACGTCGCCGGTGATGGCGATTGAAATTGGAGAAGACGATCTCTGAATTGCGTTTAGAGAGAGAGAGGCTACGGGTAGAAAGAGAGAGAGCTGTGTTGGGTTAACGGTAAAACACGTTTTTTGTTAAGTTAATAAAAAACGCGTTTTTTATAAGTTTTTGGAAAAAAAAATCGCAAAACTGGAAACAAAAAGACGGAAAACGTTCTCCTCTCTCATTACTGTTTCGCAATTCCTTTTCTCTAAAGATCACGCCGCTCGGTTATGGCTCCTTCCTCTTCCTTCGTCATCCTCAGGCAAACACGGTTAGGGGCTCCTTCGTCTTCCTCTGGCATCCTCCGGCAAACACGGGTAGGGCTCCTTCGTCTTCCTCCATCATCCTCCGGCAAACACGGGTAGGGCTCCTTCGTCATCCTCCGTCATCCTCCGCCATCCTCAGGCAAACAACAGGTTCTCTCTCTCGCTATCTATCTACCTTTCTCACTCAAGCTTTCATGGTTGTTAATTACAATGCAAAGAATCATCGTCGAGTCAATTAGGAACCCATAAATTGTAAAATTGGGATTCTTTCTTTATGGAAATCGATTGTATAAAATTGATTGTAAAATCGTCAATTGCAATTTCACATACTTACCTGATGGCACGCAGGCACAGAATCCTTCGGCGCTCTTGATGAAAGATTTTGTAAGTTCCACATTTGTTTATTTAAATAACCTTTTTTTTTTATGAAAAATTTATAGCATTATGTAGTTTACCTATATATATTTGATTTGGAAAGGTTTTCTTAAACCCAGTTGCTGTTTGCTCTTTTTCTCAAGTGGTTTCTTCGTGTTGATTTTCTTTAATATTGCGTTCTTATTCAGGTTCCATGGATACAAGTGAGCAGATCAAGGTCTCTACTTTTAATGGTTAAGCCTGCAGTTTTTCTTGTAGCTGTTGGAATGGGAGCGTATGTTCTTCTTACTTCTGATCTTTTTTAGTTGAAACCTTTGCTTTTGTCTATCATGTATAATAGTGATAATGATTGCGAATAGTATGCTTCCATTTTATGGGCTTAAGAGGTCCGAACATAGTTGGGGACACTATCCTTATGATTCTTTTTCCGTCAAAACTCACAGAGGTGTGCTGCTTAGTTATTCAATTTACAAGGGATAGGTTTTCAACTTGAAGGAACGTCAATCTTAACTTCAAGTGGGGACTCTCATTCGGAAAACAAGAGCAACCTGGTGCTACAAGAGCTCCCACTATGCATGGGGTCCAGGGAAGGGCCGGGCCCACAAGGGCTTAATGTAGACCACTTTCCCTTGCACTTAAAAGCAAGAAGCTGCTTCCGCGGCTCAAACCTGTGGCCTGCAAGTCACACAGAGGCAACTCCAACTGTTGCGCCAAGGCTCCTCATCATAGCATTTCAAACCTGGGACTCTAATTTGTAGCATCTTAAAATAACTTGGTACATGTAAATTATAACTGAAACAGAGGGATATTATTCTTTAGAAATCTGATTCAGCAAGAAAATTACTCGCTTATGGTATGAGATTGCAATAACTGGCATGGTTACTTAGCTCTCATTATCTTGTCAATTTTGACCAAAAATTTCCCATCTGAAGACTTTGTTATGCCATTCTGCAACTGAACCCATAATCTTTTAGGACTACTACATCAAAACCAGTGGATAATCTTCTTATATTTTCTAAATATCTTTGCCTAAATGTCATTCTATTGATCGCAAGAGAAAGTTAATCAATTTTGATTTGTTCAGTAAGCTCGGTAGAAGACATTCAGTGGGAGTTTCATGTCTAGAATAGGTCTTGTGCATCACATATTTCATGCAAAGTTTTGAGTAAAGATATAGCTATATCAGTTGACATAAGCATCTCATCCATTGTAGGCTTCTTCACCTTGCATTAGCTTTCAATGCAAAGCCTCTTTGCTGTATCAGGTGGAAGAAAATCAGTTTTTGCAAAGGCAGAAAACTCTAGTGCACTTCTAATTGTGGCAAGCCAGGTTCATATTTCTTCATTTGATTATTTTCTTTGATTAGCGTTATCATTTCTCAGTCATGGTATCAAGTCGGCTATAGAAATGGATGAATTTAGATGTTTTGCTTCAATTTGATTAATTATAAAATCCTAGTTGTGTTAAGATACTTCATCTGATGCTGCATGCGAATTTTGTAGAAAACTTTACATGTGATGGTAGCAGTTGTTGATCAACTTGGTGGGGCATTTGGTGAATCTTGTTAACCGACTCAAATGCGTTACTGTGTGGAATCCTAACAGACAAGGTATCACGTTTGTGGAATCACATTTGCTTTGTTCTAGGAATATGATTTCCCTTCCTCAACATGACTTAAATATTAACTTGTCCTTTCTGAAATTAAAGGACATAGCAACAAGAGTTATCGCCCGTGAGCTTAGTCTTGAGGATACACCTGTTTCAAAGGTCATGACAAGGAATCCCGTCTTCGTACTTTCGGACACCCTTGCCGTAGAAGCCCTACAAAAGATGGTGCAAGGTTGGTACGAATGTGAAAGATACTTTATTAATTTTCAAAAAGATCTCTCTAATCCTGCCACTACATGATATGCTGACTGCAGGAAAATTCAGACATTTGCCTGTTGTAGAGAATGGAGAGGTTATTGCTTTACTTGATATAGCAAAATGTTTATATGATGCTATTGCTCGTTTGTAAAGGGCAAATTTGAAAAGGAAAGGCCATAGCATTTCTTTGTTGAAGGTGTTTAAAAACACTGGTGTACACTAGTTTATCTAATTTGGATATGACATATGTGAGTATCATTTAATGCTATGTTTTTCCCCAAAGTATGTCTTAGGTGTTGTACTTGATACGTTTATCTACTCGTAATTTCCTTATGGACCCTTCGATCAGAACAATGGTACTACTAGTTGCAACCTGCCAAAGAAGTTGCAATTGTAGATCTAACTTTATTTTCTATCATCCGGCATTGAAGGCAACATGTACCAAGTTTTGATTTGTTTCTGTATGGTGTTCATCTATACAAATTTCTTGGTTTCTTGTTATGGTTTTGGTACGGTTCAAATTTCACGGGTTCCATGTTCACTAATATTGATTAATAGAAGTTTTCCGCCTTCCGTTTTAATTGATCAGACATGCTTTAATGATGATTCTAGTTGTTAAATCAACTGGAGTCATTAATGCAAGCAATGTTGATGATGAATTTAGATTTAGATTGAGATTGAAATATAAATTGTTTTCCATTCCATGTTGTAGGAATTACCCTTTGTTAATAGCGAGATAGAAAGTTGCTCATGCCTTGGCTGCTGAATGTGCGGCAACACTTAAGCCATCTGCATTAACATCTCGGTAAGTCATTACTGGTCCATTTCTCCTCTCTGCATTCTTAATAATACCAATTTTTCCATATACTCCTCCATCCCAAAGTGAATGGCCGAAATTTCTGAAATTTGCTAATCAAGGGCAAATTTGAAACTTTTTTGGTCATTCGTTTTGGGATAGAGGTAGTATTTAATATTTTCTATCAATGACAGTGCCTTGAGTTAGGTGAATTGTGTAGAGAGGTCGGTCTCCCTCCAAGGGTTCTCGATAATCTTACTGGATTTGGTCCAAAAGTTGATGCTCCATTGGCGTCACATCCCCATATTGATGTAATGGGTTGCAGCGGAATAATAAAAGGATAGGCAAATAATTGAATCAACAACTATTTGACCTAATTCAAATCAATGAACTAGGGTTTGAACAAGAGAATCACCAAGATGATGATAATCTTCTGCAGATCAATTAAGACATATTAAGTCAAATAAGACTCAGTCAAGAACCTCCTAAGAAATTCAAGGAACAAGCTAAAAAGCTTCAAGGTAAAAACCTTCAATTGCAAAGCAATCAATTAAAATTCAATAATTCAAAAAGTATCCTAAAACAAACAATGAAAGAGAGTATTTATACTCTAATGAAAACCCTAAACAACTTGGAAAAGGAAAAGAAAAAGAGTCCTAATTAAAATACTTCAAAACGGGAAACAAAATCAACTTAAATCTGCAAAATCGCCGTCATCACGAGTCGTTCCCACAATCACGACTCATCCCACGCCTTAGACATTCGTGGTACGCTTCGTACCAAAAATATTACTCGTGCAGGTCTTCATCACGAATCATGCTTTAAAGCACGAGTCGTGCCCGTCCCAAGTATGTCGCACGACCTCCAGCAACTTCCTTCCAAGTTTGTCTTCGTCTTGGCTGCTGCTTAAAATTCGCGTCTTTGAGGGATACATCACATATTGACAAGGTTCATTCCTCTTATTTAATGCAAGTAATAATCCTTATTTCTGCTCGTCAACTAGCTTTTAACATGTGCTAGGCTTCCAATAATGATGTCTAATGATTCTATAATTGTTTGACTTATTGCAATTAAGGGAATCAGCTCCAGAGGGAGCAAGATCATGTCTGCTGCAGCTCAACTTTATGACAACTATGGCACCAATCTGGGCTGCTTTGGCAGAAAGAGGTGGGATGCTCGCTCCTCCTCCTCCTCCTTTGTTCAGTGACATTAGTTGTGCTACACCTAGTTTTGACAGGGCATCAAATATCCCAACAAATGCATCTCCTTTCAATGACGATGATGGTAATGGTGAGACCGAAGACAATATCTAGTTGATATGTTTTTAGAGAATATTTTTTTTTAGATTGTCATGGACTACTGGCCTATTATTATTTAGGACAAAGAAAGTAGTTTTTATTTTTTGAAACCTGGACAAAGAATGGTAGTTGGTTAGCAAGTTTAGGTATTTGGTATATATTTTGGACAAAGAATGGTTGTTGGTTACAAGTTTATATAAAACTTGTGTTTATGCATATGCGTATTTTATTTATTTTTAGTTTTTATGAAAAAAGTAGCAATTACGAAAATAAAATTTATATAAATTTTGAGAATTTTATAAATTTCGGGAAATGTTTATGTGATGGCTAGTGCCATCTCTAAAGAACATCTCGAAGATTTTTGGCAAATTATGTGATGGATGTTGCTATCGTATAGAATGTAAAATATACGATTGCAATCGCAGTCACATAATCAGGTTTTATGCGATGGGGGAGTCCATCTAATTTGACGACTATATGCGATGGTGATGTCCATCTAATTTACCAACTATATGCGATGGTTAAATCCATCTTTGTTGAAGAGCATATGCGATGTTTAAAACCATCTTTGTTGACGACTATATGCGATGGCATTTCATTTTAAAAATAATTTATTGAAAATAATAAGTATATTATAAGATTAGATTAGCCATCGCATAAGGTATTACGCATTACGCGATGGTCGCGGCTGTCGCATATACCTTTAGCGACAAGGCCTAAGGCGACGACCATTTTGATGGATTTTGCAATCGCATAAAGAATATGCGACGGTTTATAGACATTATGCGACGGCCGAAAGCCATCGCAAAAGTAAGTTTTCTTGTAGTGGAAAATAACTAAAGAAATAAAGTAGGGTTTCAGCAATCATGGGGTTTGTGCCGATGATGGTATTCGAGGAGGGTGGGGCGGCTATAGGGTTGTGTCGCAAGTAGGGTGGGAGCAACAACTAGGGTTTTGAACACGACAATAAGGGTTGGTCATGGGTTGGTGTGGTAGATGGTGTGATTAAATTATAGATTGCAACAGCAAGGGTTTTGTCAACGTGGACATGTTTAGGGTTTCAACCATTATGGTTTGATAAGGGTGGTGTGATTAAGAAGGGTACCACTAAAAGAAAACTGTTAAATAGCGACGGATATTAACGACGGAAAAAAAATCTGTCGGCATTAGCGACAAAATAGCGACGGATCTCCGACAAAAACTCAATAATCTGTCTTCGGCAAAAATACCGATTGTTTTAACGACGAATATAGCGACGGAATATATTTCGTTGCTAATCCGACGTAATAATGGTGCCAAAAATTGCGGGTATTTTTTCCGACAACCTACCGACGGATATCAAAAAAGATTTAACGAGGGATGTGTTCTGTCGCTATTTAAATTAAAAATTAAAAAATTATTTTTTCTTTTACATTTGGCGACGGATTTAACGACGGATATCAAAAAAAATATAACGAGGATGTTTTCTGTCGCTATGTAAATTAAAAATTAAAAAAAAAATTATTTTACATTTGGCAACGGATTTAACGACGGATATCAAAAAAAATTAACAAGAGAGGTTTTCTTTCGCTATGTAAATTAAAAATTAAAGAAAATTTTTTTTCTTTTACATTTGGCGACGGA
>JAFEMH010000365.1:25000-57500 GCA_022495995.1 Adenophora triphylla var. japonica
GGTATCCATACAATTACTATTCAACCAGTTGGTGATTATGCTTTATGCCAACACTAAGTAGTTAGTACTTGTCAACTCGGGGTCAAAATATTCCTCATAATTGAAAAGCGGGTAACAATACTATAGACTCTGTTAGTGTAATCTGCAGGTGATATCGCAGATGATTTCCCAAAAGTCCAGGTGATATCACAGATGATTTCCTGGACTGAAAATTATATAGTTGTATATTTCTTGTTTGTTATTTAATGGACTAACGTGCTAATATGGTCTGTATAGTCTATGGTTTATGGTTGTATTTCAGGGTGCAATAGCATCAAAGAAGGAGCTAGACACGTGTGGAAATTGGAAGAAAAGAATTAATGAATTAATTCGTAACTTTGGCAAACAACAACAATACGTATGGAGACTTTGTCAAAGGTTGTTGCTGAGTTATAGAAAAAGTACAAGGATGATAAAGCAAGGGAGTACAAGGCGTGGAAGCATGGCTTGAGGATTCAACAACTCGGTTGCTACAAAATAGGAAGTGGGAGCTAGAATTGTGGAAACAAATTAACCCACTCTCCCTACACTTCCTCCACGTGCAAGACCAGCCCCAAGGCTGTTATTGGAGTAGCCTTCAAGTATTTGAAGACTATAAATAAGCTTGGAAGGTTTATTTGAAGAGATGCCAATTATTTCATCACATTCACACCTTCGAAAAGCTTAGAGATAGAGTTCTTTGTTTGGTTCTTTTTAATCCTTTCTCCCTTGTAATTTCGCACTTGATTACTTTGGTATCAAGGTGTGTGAAGGCTAGGATAGGATTCCGTTCTTTATCTCTTGTTCCATAGAGCTCAAAATAGATATAGCTATAGGGAACTTTCGGCTTTGTAAATTCATTCATAGTGATTATAAAGTCTTGCCTAAGAGGCACTCTCAAGTTATATTTATATAACTTGAGAAAAATAATTTTGGTGTTTTATTCCGCTGCAAACTCTTTTACAAAATTGTTTTATTTTTCGAAGTGTGTGTGTGTGCCATCCCAAGTGCTATCGTTGGTGCTGTTATCACCTTGGATATCACTTGTGATTCAAGCCGTGACAATTTCAATTGGTATCAGAGCCTCTCACTTGACGATACTAAATGTTTGGTCCTCTTTATCATGGCTTTTGATCCCGCAAATCCAAACCAAAAACGTCTTCCCGTTTTAGATGGTTCGAATTATGCATATTGGAAAATTCGCCTTCGCCGCATATCAAATCAATTGATCTTCGAGCATGGCGATCTATAGTTCATGGGTACTCTCTTCCACTCTTACCTCCCGATGAGGATGGTGATGTTCGTGTTAAACCCGAAGGTGAGTGGACGAATGAAGAGATCACTCTAGCTAACTATAATGAGAAAGCTCTTAATGCTATCTTTGAGTGGGTTGACATGCATATTTTTAAACTTATTCAAAATAGTTCCACAGCTCAAGAAGCTTGGGATATTTTACAAAGGTTTTGTGAAGGTGATTCTAGTGTGCGTGAAAACAAACTTAGAGGTCTTACTGGCAAATTTGAAAGGTTGAGAATGGGTGAAAGTGATACCATTTCCTCTTATTTTGAAAAATTGTTTGACATTGCTAATGAGTGTCAACTTTTAGGTGAACCTTTTACAAACAAACAATTGGTTTCAAAGGCTATTAGAACTCTCCCTGAGCGTTTTAATATTAAGGTTTCATCTATAGAAGAGGCTCACAATCTTTCTACTATGAACATCAATTCCTTAATGAGCATTTTAAAAAATTTTGAGTCAAACCTTGTTGAGCAAAGTGAAGCTTCTAAGGGCAAGAGTGTTGCTTTAAAAGTTCAATCCTCTAGTGGTTCAACTAATGAGGATGACGAAATTTTTGAGGAATTAGGTGAAGATGCCAGTGTTGCCTTACTTACCAGAAATATAACTCAATGGTGAGAAAATTTAACAAAGAAAATGTGCAGGTAAAGGCTAAAGAGCAACAAGCCAAGGTGTACAATTCAATGCCCAAGAGGACATTTCCATCTACTCGGAAAGGTGGTCCCATAAGGAGAGCATCATCAGATCAATCCAGATCTGATCCAAAATACCTTGAATCAATCCAATGTCATGCTTGCTCTGGATGGGGTCATTACTCAAATGAGTGTGCTAACACTCTAAGGAAGATGGGAAAGAACCTATGGGTTTCTCTCAGTGACAATGAGGATGAGGAGACCAATCAATCGAAGATTCGGATCAAACAGCAATGGTGGTCACAACCGTGACTCGGATTACGTCGATAATACCCTGTGATATCCAAAATGGGATAGCACCCGAGATATCATCCAACAGGTATACGATTTAAATTTGATAAATGCCGTTTGTTTTGTGGGTTCTCAAGTAAACATGGATGCGTGTTGTTCACAAGATGAGAAGGAGTTCAGCAAGGATGAACTCATTTGTGGTCTTAAGAACCTTTGCAAAGAATTGGTGGATGAATGGAAGAAAGAGAACAAGAAGGTGATCTCTCTGTCCAAAGAGGTTCAAGACCTAACCGATGGCTTCGACTAGATTGGAAGTTCAACTCACAAAGAAGGATGTGGAGCTGGACAAAGTCAAGAGCAAACTTACTCTTGCCGAGACAACATTCAAGAAACTCAATACGAGTTCTACCAAGTTAGATGCAATTCTTGGGTTGTCCAAACCACACAAGGCAGGTATGGGTTTTCAAGATTCTTTAAATGCTATTACATCTACTTTGTCTAATACGTAAGATAAGTTAATTTTTGTTAAAGAAAGAGATCATGTTGAACCAATATCTTACGATAAGTCTTCGACAAGGTAAAAATATGTAACTACTTGTTACTCTCTTTGGACATTTGAAAAATGATTGCAAAACTCTCTTAAAGAAACAAATCTCAGTTCCTCCTCGTGATACCCGAAGTGCTACCTAGCATGTCGAGATATCACCGTCGATAAGAAAAATTATCAAAGTAGGAAAGTGTGGAAACCTAAGTCTAATCGATATGTGATGTTATATGCACCGCCTTAAAACTAATGTTGAAGGTTCATGGTATTTTGATAGTGGTTGTTCTCGTCATATGACTCGGAACAAAAATATTTTTAAAGGAATATGAACCTATTCAAGGTGGTAGTGTAACATATGGTGGTGGTGGCAAGAGTAATATAGTAGGAAAAGGCGTATTAAATGTACCTGGATTTCCTGCCTTGAAAAATGTTTTGCATGTTGATGGACTGGTAACTAATTTAATTAGTATTAGCCAACTTTGTGATGACAACCTTGAAGTAAAATTCAATAAAAACACTTGTGAAGTTTTTGATTGTACCAATAAGCGTGTTATGACCGGTACTAGGTCAAGTAATAACCGTTATCTTGTTGAGGATAAACAAGTGTGTCATTCTCATGAGGGTTGATGATGCTACCTTATGGCATCAAAAGTTGGGTCATGTCCATTTTCGTAACATTGTGAAACTCATTAATGCTTTGAAGCTATAAGAGGTATACCTAGTCCGGACATTAGTACAAAAATCATATGTGAAGATTGTTTAAAAGGTAAACAAACACGTGCTACCCATAGTGCTACCCAACATAATGAGGAGTATTCGGGACAACGCACCGTTTTCAATTAATGCATATGGATTTAATGGGTCCAGTTGAGGTAGGCAAGTTTAGGAGGTAAGAAATATACTTTTGTAATAGTTGATGATTTTTCTAGATTTACTTGGGTATATTTTTTAAAAGAAAAATCGAAACTTTTGAAAAGTTTAAAGTCTTACATGCTAAAATCAAAAACATGTTTTCTCGGCTCTTATCATGCGAATAAGGTCTCGATCATGGAACGGAGTTTGATAATTCATTGTTCTTTACTTTTTGTGAATTAAAAGGAATTAAACATGAGTTTTCTCGCCTCCTAAAGCACCTCAACAAAATGGGGTGGCTGAAAGGAAAAATAGGACCTTACTTGAGATGGCACGTGTGATGTTGTTTTCAAAAAGAATTTCAAAAAGATTTTGGGCCGAGGCCATAAACACGGCTTGTCACACGGCCAATAGGGTTTTTCTAAGACCTGGTACTAGAATGACACCTTATGAAATTTTGAATGGTAGGATACCAAAGGTTCATTATTTTCATACATTTGGGTGTGTGTGTTATGTTCTAAATGATCGGGATTACTTAGCTAAATTTGACTCTAAAAGTGATAAGGCTATATTTCTTGGGTATGCTCGGGACAGTCGAGCATATAGGGTTTATAACCTTAGGTTAAAAACCATTCGGGAATCAATTAACGTTGTTTTTGATGATTTAGAAAGTGTTACGGGTGATGGAGTACAGAATCTCCATTAATATTCTTTGGAAGAACTGGAGAATCAAAATCAAGTAAGTGATACCCCAGTGCTTTGCCAAAGTGTTGCCACTAATGGGATAGCATCTCCTGTATCACCCAAGACCAATCCAGAATCGAAAATGATGAACAGTCAGATGATGATCATGTGCATGAAGACTTGAGAAGGGATCCACCAACTAGGATCGAAGAGACCATCCTTCCTCTCAAATTATTGGAGAAGCTAGTGAAGGGGTACAAACAAGGAACAAAGGACATTTTAGTGACCGTGAAATGGCAAGGTATGTGTGTATGTCCACCACATACCACAAGGTAAAATATTCCTGTTTTGTCTCTTCTTTAGAACCCAAAAATATTTCAAGCTTTAAAAGATAATTTTTGGATACAAGCCATGCAAGAGGAACTTGACCAATTTGCTCGCAATGAAGTTTGGTGTTTAGTACCACGTCCTAGTAATACAAATGTTATTGGTACTAAATGGATTTTCAAAAACAAATCAGATGAGCAAGGAAATATTGTTAGGAACAAAGCTCGTCTCGTAGCACAAGGTTACACCCAAATTGAAGGTGTTGACTTTGATGAGACCTTTGCTCCCGTTGCTAGAATAGAATCCATAAGACTCCTCTTGGCTATAGCTTGTTTTCTAAAAATTACTTTGTTTCAAATGGATGTTAAAGCCGCCTTTTAAATGGTTATTTAAAAGAAGAAGTTTTTGTTGAACAACCAAAAGGATTTGAAGATCCTAATCTACCAAACCATGTATATAGACTTGATAAAGCTTTATATGGCTTGAAACAAGCTCCACGTGCATGGTATGGTCGCTTAACCTCTTTCTTACTTGAATATGGATTCACAAGAGGTGAAGCAGATAGGACCTTATTTATCCTAAGGCATGGCAAAGAAATAGTCATTGTTCAAATCTATGTTGATGACATAGTCTATGGCTCTACTTCTCAAACGTGTTTAAAAGATTTTGTAGAGGCTATGACATCAACATTTGAAATGAGCATGATTGGAGAGTTAACATTCTTTCTAGGCTTGCAGGTGAAACAATCAAATGAAGGAATATTCATTTCACAAAGCAAGTATGCAAAGAGCCTAGTAAAAAGGTTTGGGTTGGAAGGAGCAAAAAGTTCAAAAATCCCCATGTGTTCTTCTCTCAAACTTGGTAGAGATCAAGTAGGTGAGGATGTTGATCCTACTCTTTATCGTTCAATGATAGGTAGCCTTCTCTATCTCACTTCTAGTCGTCCTGATATCATGTTCAGCGTGTGTGTTTGTGCACGTTATCAAGCCAATCCTAAAGTCTCTCATCTTAATTCTGTCAAAAAGATAATTAAATATGTTTCAGGAACAAGTGAATTAGGGATTTGGTTTAGTAAGGATACTAATACCAATTTGGTTGGCTTTAGTGACTCGGATTGGGCGGGGGATATGGATGATAGGAAGAGTACTAGTGGGGGGTGTTTTTACTTGGGCAACAATTTAGTTTCATGGTATAGTCGTAAACAAAATTGTGTTTCTCTCTCCACAACTGAGTCTGAGTATGTGGCACTCCGGTAGTTGTTGTTCACAACTTATTTGGCTAAAACATATGTTAGATGACTATGGCCTAGAGAGTAATTCTTTGACTATGTACTGTGATAACCTGAGTGCTATCAACATTTCAAAAAACCCAGTTCAACATTCCCGTACCAAACACATTGACATACGTCATCATTTTCTTAGAGATATGGTAGATAAAGGCCTAATTAATATTGATCATATTGATACTAAGTATCAACTGGCTGACATCTTTACCAAGGCCTTAGACCACGAGAGATTTTCTAGTTTGAAAAGATCTCTTGGTCTTTGTAATCTCTGAGTACTGTTCGTCTGTGCTACCCCTGTGATGTTATCACTTAGGGTAACACTTGTATATTAGTGTATTTTTTCTTTGGTTATTTACTTAAAAAAAAAATGTTTTATTATTTGTTTAATCTGGTTAGCTTAGTTCTAACTGTGGCACATGCTGACCTTTTTGTTATGGTAGGTTATTATTTAGGTTAGCACGTCTGATATCATTCCCCTTCATATGCTTAAAGTGACAAAGTCACTAATATTTTCTTTTTGATAAATGAAAGACAAAGGCATTTATCCATACTATTCTCTCGAGCTCGGGGCACGGTGTTCGCTGCAACGATGTACTCTTGCCAATGAGAAGGTATGAGGTGATTTATGCTGAGTATTAGGGACATGGAGTTCGCTACTACAGTGTACCCTACTTGAAAGGCATAGATCACTTGGTCTCTACACTTGAAATATAACTTGAAGCACGGAGCTCGTTACTACGTTGCTTTCTTGTTTAAAGAAGTGTATTGAGACGTGTTTAACAAGCAATGTACTTAAAAAATTATATATAGGCATATAATGCCTAAAGTGCATGAAAAATGCTCAGCTTGTTATGCCTGAAGTGTCTAAAAAAAGGCTAAGCTTATTATGCCTCAAGTGTTTGAAACTGAAAAAATATTTATCAAGGGGTTTTATATCATATGTGTTATCCTACGTGTTGCCATCATTGCCTTAACACATTAGTGTGTGCTATATTAGTTTTTTATTTATTTTCGAAATATTGTTGATTAATTTCTCAAAATCTGAAAGTCTTTTTAATTAAAGAGTTTACGATTTTGAAAACGTCTTCAACAAGTTTCCTTTATTTTTTGGTAAACTTAATTAAGTAACTAACCCATATTTATTTTTTTTGCTTATAATGTTTTGGGCTGAGTTACAAATTATTTAGTTTACTTATTTTTTTTTTTTTATTGTTTTTCGTTTATATTTAAAAAAAAAATATTTTCTTTATTTTTTAAATTTTGCAACCGTGTTGTTTTATTTTAAAGGGGTTAAGGTTTAAAAGGAGTGGTTAGGGGTTCTTTCGGTTTGAGTGGATAGGGATTAATGGAGAGATTTAATAGGGATAGATTAGATAGATGTCTAATCAAATTAAAAACTTGTTCCCTATCTAATCTCTCACTCTCCTTCTTTCACTCAACCTCCTCTGTTTCTCTCTCTTTCCGTTACCTTCTCTCTCTCTTAAACCCTCGGTGCAACGCCTTCGTCTCTTCCAAAAATTCTAGGTCAAAAATACGTTCCAAAAATTCCCTCAAATCTCCATGGCATCTCCATCCAAAGCTAGTACCGAACCTTCCCACACGGACCAAATGGACATCTCACCTAGCATTGCTCCATCCGTGGCATCTCGAGTGGCCATGGAAACTTCCCCAATGATCACTCCAAGCTCTTCTCCACCAACAATGGCGATTGTTCCTACCTCTGGCCCCATTACCTCGTTTGATCAAGGCATTCCTAAGGTGACTCTCATCCCTACCGAGCCAAAAAGGAAGAGGAAAGCCCCAACTGCCAAGCTGTCTCCCCAAATTGCAAAAAGGAGGTCTTCCAACCGCATTAGATCAATCAGGTCCAAGGCAACTTCAAATACCACCTCTGATCCGGTTGAAGTCTCAGAAAGCTCTATTGATGTGTCCTCACCCCATGTGAGTGACGAGAACTTTGAAGCAAACAAGGAAAAGGAGCCTTCTGTGGACTCATTTGATGCTTGGGTAGATGGTGATGAAGAGGAGACCCTCTCGCATTATCGAAAAAGAAGGCCAAGGGCAAAGCGTGAGTGCTACCGAAGTGCTAGCAAGAAGAGGATATCATCCGAGGTAACACTTGCCCCCTCTTCTGTTCCTAAACATTCCTCTAGTGATAATTCGGTGATGAGGTTACTCAAACCGAAGAGGATAAAGCTTTTCCAAAACCTTTTCTTACTGTGGAGTATTATAAAAAGGAAAATATGGAACTTTGGTTGAATAGTCTAAGTAAGAGAATTTTAAAAGAGAAGCACATTGATGAGGGTCGATTGAAAAAGGAAGGAGTGGTTCAGTTTTTAAAGGACAGGAATTTTATTGATGCTAATAATCATGCATCGCTTTTGTTGAGAGTGTTATTCGCAATTTCTTTGCCAATTTGCATGCTCATTTGGATGATGAAGGGTCTTTAAATATGGAAAAGTGTTTGTTAGGGGAAGAGTCTATTCTTTTACTCCCGCCCGATTAACAAAGTTTTAGGCCTCCCTAATGTAGATGATGAGAGCATTAGGGTCAATAGAGATGAAATGGTAAAATTGCTCACTCACAACAAACTGCAGCCTTGGCCTTTGAAAGAGAAACTTCATGCTTCTAGATTATCTTCTCTCTATTCCGTACTACACAAACCGTGCATCTTCAATTGGCTTCCTACAACTAATGAACCTATTGTGACTTTGGAGCATGCGAATGTGTTGTATAGATTGGGTAAAAATTTAAGGATTAACTTTGGAAGATTAGTGTTTAAACACTTAGCTTCATGGGGTAGAAAAAAGGAAGTGAACATTAGCTTTTTCCCTATCCTTCTCTAATCTTCAAAGTTTTGGTATTTCAATCCTTGCCCATTGAAGCCTCTGATGTTTTTACCACCGAACTCGAGTACTATACCGTTGATCAACAACCGAAAAAGGGTAAAAGGTATACTAAAGATCTTCCTTGGAACAAATCGATGAAACAACCCCTCGCTCCTCCCAGTGCTATCTCACGTGATACCCCAAGTGCTTCCCAGTGTTGCCCCTCATACTTTGCAGGAACCTGATGCCGCAAGTATTCCTGAACAACATGATGAATCTTTTGGGCAACTCTGGACCATCAATCCCAAAGGCTACGGTTCTCAACTTCCTGCACAAACAGTCAAGTGCAATAGGAGAACTTCTGAGGGATGGGCTAAGCTTAAGCAGGTAACAGATGTTTTTATTGATGAAATTTCTTCCCAAACAGGGAGGATCTGCCTTTGCTGGAACTTCTGGAGTTGGTGCTACTGCAGTGCTACCACCGATCTTGGCCCAAGTGATGGTGGAAGTGATAGGGAAGGAGATCGGGAGGAAGAAGAGGAGTTTGAAGAAGAAGAAAGGCCGAACCGAAGGTTGACAAACTTCGAAGGTTGATGTTGCCACTATCATATGGGTGACTGTTTTTGTGGTGGTCCTACAAACAATGTTTTTATTTTGGTGATGGTGGTGGTTCTCTAAACAATTTACTTTTATTTTGTTTATTTTGCTAAAACACTTTAGTTGGTTTGTTAATAACTTAATCTGCTAGGTTGTTTTTTTGCTAGTTTTTGGATGATATTTGCTACAATGGTTATGGTTTTTAATGGTTACTTAGTTTATTTCGAAAACTTTTTAAAGTTTGAAATAAATTAGTTTATTTTGATAAATCATTGTTTAGGATTAGCTCCTTGATTAAGGGGGAGTTAATTTTTTGTGGAGATATTATTCTGTGTTCTATGCTCAGACATTTGTATATAGACTAATCCTACGGGACGAAGACATTGAGTTTGGAAAGAAATATCCAACTAAGGGGGAGATTGTTAGTGTAATCTGCGGTGATATCGCGAGATGATTTCCCAAAAGTCCAGGTGATATCACGAGATGATTTCCTGGTGAAAATTATATAGTTGTATATTTCTTGTTTGTTATTTAATGGACTAACGTGCTAATATGGTCTGTATAGTCTATGGTTTATGGTTGTATTTCAGGGTGCAATAGCATCAAAGAAGGAGCTAGACACGTGTGGAAATTGGAAGAAAAGAATTAATGAATTAATTCGTAACTTTGGCAAACAACAACAATACGTATGGAGACTTTGTCAAAGGTTGTTGCTGAGTTATAGAAAAAGTACAAGGATGATAAAGCAAGGGAGTACAAGGCGTGGAAGCATGGCTTGAGGATTCAACAACTCGGTTGCTACAAAATAGGAAGTGGGAGCTAGAATTGTGGAAACAAATTAACCCACTCTCCCTACACTTCCTCCACGTGCAAGACCAGCCCCAAGGCTGTTATTGGAGTAGCCTTCAAGTATTTGAAGACTATAAATAAGCTTGGAAGGTTTATTTGAAGAGATGCCAATTATTTCATCACATTCACACCTTCGAAAAGCTTAGAGATAGAGTTCTTTGTTTGGTTCTTTTTAATCCTTTCTCCCTTGTAATTTCGCACTTGATTACTTTGGTATCAAGGTGTGTGAAGGCTAGGATAGGATTCCGTTCTTTATCTCTTGTTCCATAGAGCTCAAAATAGATATAGCTATAGGGAACTTTCGGCTTTGTAAATTCATTCATAGTGATTATAAAGTCTTGCCTAAGAGGCACTCTCAAGTTATATTTATATAACTTGAGAAAAACAATTTTGGTGTTTTATTCCGCTGCAAACTCTTTTACAAAATTGTTTTATTTTTCGAAGTGTGTGTGTGTGCCATCCCAAGTGCTATCGTTGGTGCTGTTATCACCTTGGATATCACTTGTGATTCAAGCCGTGACAATTTCAGACTCTTTCGATTTTTCTTAAAAATTTAAAAGATGGCAGAGTTTTTAGAATTTTGGATCATACTGAAAATTTAGTTTTCCCGGTTTCTTTTGCTTGATTTTCTTTTTTTATGAGAGTGTGTTGTAGTACATCCACCTATCCTTAACATTTGTAAGTAAGTTAAACTTGTTCCTGATGTGCATATGCTCAGTTTGTCTTTCCAATTTATTTGCATACCCCTTTATTATCATTATTAATATGCTATATTTTCCCTTTTGCAGCTTACAGCAAGGCTCTTGAAAATGATCTCGCGGTGTTGGACAAGATTGCCACAATGTTGGGATTAGTGAGGAGTTGTATAGGTACAAAGTGAGAAACTGCATTCCTCTCTCTCTTTCTCTCTCTCTCTCTCTCTCTCTCTCTCTCTCTCTCTCTCTCTCTTTCATTTTGCTGACATCATTCTTTCATTTGACAGATGCCACAATGTTGGGATTAGTGAGGAGTTGTATAGGTATAAAGTTTACTAGTCAATTTGGGGACCTGATTGCAGTAAGTATATTTCTCCCTTTCTATTTTCCTAGGTAACAGTTTGTTGTTGAGGAAGCATAGAACTTGTTCACCCCCCCCCCAAATTTGACTCAACTTAATTCAACTTTGATCCAAATTGCTAGGGTTTCGCTATTATTCTTTTTTTTTTCCTTTTTTTGCATCTGTAATAGTTCCAAAGCAAAATGACCTGTCAAACCACACTCATTATTAGCCTTCTTATAATTTCAGTATGCGTTAGTTTCTGAAACTGTATTCCTTGTGGGGCTTCTAAGATATTAATTGTTTTCAACTGTCATATTATTTTCTTACTAACTTTGACTTTGGTCCGTTAGGATTTAGCAATTGATGAAACGAAAACCACTGTTGTTGAACTTGGTCAGGGACTGGTAGCGGTAATGCCTCTGCCTCATCAGTCGGTTAATACCATGATTTGGATGGTGGTCGTGGCAAAACTTATGTAGTTTTTATGTTGTTTTTTAGAATTTAGTGAACGTTGAATTTGTTTTTTCATGTTTTTGGTGAATGTTTGATTGAGTTGTATCAGAATATTGGTATTTTGGTATTTGAACAGGTAGGTTGCAGGTGGCTTTCTGAATAATTTAATTTTTTTTAATTCTGTACAATTTACCGTCAATAATTTTTTTTAAACTGATAAAAGATTTACCGACGAAAAAGTCCATCGATAAATTCCGTAATTACCGACGGATATTTTCGTCGGTAAACCTTCAAATCCGTCGGTAATATTTGTTTACCGACGTTAAATTTGTCCTCCACAAACAAACAATTTTTTGCCATTGCGATGGATTATACAGCCTTAACGAGGGATAAATCTGTCACAAAATATTGAAAATTCGTCATCCCATCAATTTAACTCGCGACGGATTTTATAACATTAGCAAGGGATTTTTCCGTCGATATATCACCGACGGACATACATTTCCGTCGTTAAGCATTTATCGACGAGGGTTTAGCGAGGGAATTATTCCGTTGAGAATCCGTCGTTAAAGTGTTTACCGACGGAAATTTTAGCTTTAGCGACGCATTTTTCCATCGCTATTCTGCAGTTTTCTTGTAGTGTGGAGAAGGAAGTTGGAGAAATTGGGGTTTCGGCCATGGGTTTTGTCGGATGGTATAGGAGGGGGTTGTGAGGACCCCGACCCGGAACCTACACGTGTCCCGAGCTGGAGCGTCCTCAAACTAACCCAATTCTCCTAATTTTTAAAAACTTTGATTTCATCTCCAAAACTTAAACACAAACATTTCAAAGTAACTCTACTCCTTCCACGTTGGAGGGAGAGTTAACCAACCACGAAAATAATAAACGGTTTTAGTTACAAAAGATATCGAATATAGTATGAAATTAAAGTTTATGAATACAACCCTTTAAAAGAATTATGCTAACAAACACTTTCTACACCAATCTAACATAACCCGACAATTCCCAAAATACCACTTCTAAACTCCTTTCCGCCCTTACTTGGTCGGTCCACCGTCTCGGAATCTAAAACAAGAAGGGAGAGGGGTGAGAATAAATCTCAATGAGCTATTATGAATGCGGCAATATGCCATATAAGATGCAACACATCAAAAGACATATCCACATAACCCGAGAGGCTCCACCGCCGCCAACCGTCCCATACCGGTTGGAAACAACGACCATCTCAAAGCATGAATATATCACAACACATAAGTACGATAAAGTAACACTTAGAAGGATACTCGAGCCAAGGTTTCATCTCCAAAAGGATATACACAACCGAGCAAAGCAGAATAGTTGAAGAAGCGGTTCCGGAACCATGAACAATAACAGTACCATAGGGATTCCGACACACGATCATATCCCCAGGTGAAACTAGACCATCTACCTCAAAAGGAGATGCTAGCCCACAAATCCCACACAAGGGGGACAATTGGGTTACCAATGTATGAATTATAATGAACTTGGCTCGATGTCATTATAATCCCATACATTGTCCAACAAACAAATAAATCAATACCAGCTGGATTTACATAACTAAGCACAATAATAACATACTTGCTTAACCAAACATTGTATGATCCAAAGTAGGGATACATACCACAACAAAGATATCATGAAGATAGCAATACTATATCAAGTATTCAACATATTAGCACAACGGCTATAAATCTTTGTATCAACATGTACAGTTTAGGAATTCCAAAGTAGGGAATCCTACAACAATATCATAACGACAGAAATACTATAACAAGTATTCAACATTATCAAGCACATAATAGATACTTGAATACAATCCACAAAAAGGGATAACAATATATCAACATGGTAAATATACTCATGTCCAACCAATATCATAGTGCAACAATAAATCAACACACTATGCATAATATAACCAATGTATATGAACTCAAAGTAAGGCAAGGAAATACCATCAATCCATCCTACAAGGTCTTTATACAATAATACAAGGCCTCTATGAAGATCCAAGTTCAATTTACCAAGTTAGAATCATTTCTGCTAAGTTACCAAACTAGGTTAACTAGCGCTTTCCAAGCAACATTTAAAGTACTTCCCCAATTCCATTTTGATCACTTAGGATGTCAATGTGTAGCCAAAGTATTCTACTTTAATCTAGGTTAAAGAGATTCCATTTTGGTTCGAGTTTGATTAGGTTTGAACAACTCTAAACTTGGTTCAGGGTCTTGGGCGACCGCCACTTACACTTGGGCGACCGCCCAAGTGGACCTCAAGAGAATTTGTAGTTTCTGCCAGCTTGGGCGACCGCCCTAACCTACTTGGGCGACCGCCCAAGTGTACCTAAAGGGAATTTGGACCTCCTGCCAGCTTGGGCGACCGCCCAAGCCCACTTGGGCGACCGCCCAAGCCTCCTCCAGCCCCTGTTTGCGGATTTTTAACCCTTTTCAACCTAGTTCTTCTTTCCCTCTACCATGGCTTGATCAAGAACACCCAAGAACACCCTCATCTTACCAAGTCCCATTCAAACTTGTAAACTCAACCCAAGTAATCCTAAATTATTCATCTCTACTCATTTCACCCATTTCCAACCCTTTAAATGATCATTCTTTAAACCCTAACTTCAACCAATTTCATTTTCTAATCAATCAACTCCCATTTAGGTTTCCAAGCAAGGAATCAACATCACAAGATCAAGAATAATAATCAAAGAGCTTATGAACACATAGAAGAAGGGAATCATAACAACTCACCTTTGGATTTTATAAGGAAATGTTGATCTTTCTAGCTAGATGGCTTCCTCTAGGTCATCCAACTTCAATGGTGCCCTTAGACTTGATTTTTGGTGAAGAAATGCTTGACTTCAAAGCTTGGGCAAAGGGGACTTCAATGGAGGTTTTCTCTATTTTCTCTAGGATGAAGAATGGTAGTGAATGAAGGAGAAGGAGGGGAAGGGGAGTAAGAGGAGGTGTGGGGAATGGACACTTGGCAAGAGGATGGGAGAGCAAGAAAATTGGCCCCTCCTACAAATATCTACCAAGAAGGCTTTCATCTTTATTTTTAATTTAAACTTAACCTTTAACCCAATAATTCATCCTACTCACTCATTTAACCTCCTCAATTATTTATCTATTTAATAAATTCCTATTTTTATTATTTCCCCTAGTTTCTTTATTTAATGTCCAATAAATTCTTATAAGCTCCTAAATTTACTTTTCACCCAGTTTATCCTAATTTAAGAATTTAAAGGTATAATTGAACACATAAAGTGAACATAAATTTTTAAAAGCATATAATTAAATATTTAAAATGAGTGCCTAGGGTTGGGGTCGTTACACTCACTCCCCCTTAAAGAAAATTCGTCCCGAATTTGACTGTCACTTACCTAACTGATCAACCCGCATCGGTTACAAGTATACATCAAACTTCAATTTCCAAATAGTCTCTTCAATGTTGTGATTCTTCTTTCAAAGAAATTAAATTTCTAATTCCATTAATAATATGATGTTACCACTTAATGATCCAAGCATACTATGCAAATATCACTAACACGAATTTTCCGATCCCAATGAAAATATAAATAATTAAAGTATTACAACTTAGGTCACCAAATACATTACAATATCACATTAAAACTTCAAATACTCTACAATTTGCTACAAGTCAGTCTATAAGCCAAATCACCCACCCTTTCTAAAACTTCAAATGGATTAACAATTTTTGGCGGCAATCTACCTTAGGCCTTTCTTCTCTAACTTCAACCCAACAAATTAGAGATCGATATTTTCTTCCCAAACTATGCCTCATACGGTTTTATCTCAATGTTAGAATGATAACTACTATTATACGCACTTACCACTGGTAACCATTCGTACTATTGACTACTAACATCCATCGCATATGCCCGTAGCCTATTCTCAATAATAAGTAATGATTCCTCAAATTTTCACAAGGTTAAATTTAATGGCCTTCCTACACTCCAAATGGATCTTCCCAAATGAATGACTATCCAATCTTTTTAATACTATGGGGTTTAAACAATCAAACTATCCCCTAACATATGAGAGGACTTTATTAATAACATTTCATCAAGCTATATATATAACGAGTAGAAAATGTAATTCAATTTTCTATAACAAAATAGCATACCCTTCATTACTCCCAATGCAACTAATTCACAAAATCTATAGTGTTAAAACTCTCAAGTTCAACCTAGAACTCTAAATATTTTAATAAATCTTCTAACGTCAACATTCTATTATCACAATTCAATGTTCCAATTATGTTCAGGACTAGTGACAAATCAATGTTCAAATTGAATGGTTGGCCGCCCACAACGGAGCCGATCCAACTCCAAAACAAAATCGAGTCTATTGTGACCGACACAATAATAACCCCACATTTATCAAATCATTTCTTGGACCAACACTTGAATACAGTTAATCATTATAGGGAAACTAGGTTGCCTTTTTACTTGCTTCGGGACGTACTATAACTTTAAAATAACATGTCTTTCGAAATTTTACAACATCTTTCGTAATTCCAAATGATAATATAAAAGAGATCCAAAGAGACCCGAATGGTTTACTTATTTAAAACCGGCCCATACCAGTCTTAATTAACCAAACCACTCAGAAATTTCAAAGGATTGATAAGCTAACAAAAATAGCTCGAGTGATTTAATTATCTACAACCGTCCCATACCAGTGGTAGATAGTTAAATTACTCACAGATTTTAATTTACGCGAAAATGGTTTACTGACCTTATCAACTATCCCCGAAGGGCACAATTGCTTACACAGAGGTCCAATATATATTCCAAAGTTTTAAAACACCTTTAAAACAATTTTAACAAAATATTCTTGATTGACCTCTATTTATAGTGTAGCCACCACTCATACTATTTAGACTTAGTTAATTTCTCTCTAAGAAAACACAATCTCGCAATACTATTACTATCCCCGATAAATAACACTAAAACAATCATTAAGATTATAACTAGGTAAACCATCCTCAATTCAATAATTCCTCAAGTTGAAAGTTCAACACTTTTATTTAATTTGAGTCATCTATTCACCACCTTTGATATTGGTATTGTACTTAGCAACAACATATTGTAAAACATCTAGTTCCCAATCAAATACCATAATTTCTAAATCAAAAAATATAATTGAAACTCACATAGATCAATCATTTCCGAATTTCAATTAAACATTACAGTATAATCTAACTTAACTCTCAATAACCATCAACAAACTCAAAATCCGTACAACGTCAATATCTTTCAAGCATCACACAAATCCCTCATATGATTCACGTAACTAAGTCGAACTATAGTATATAACCATCCTAAAGTATCCTGTCTCCCAATAAGATTCATCCTCATTTTCTCAACTAATGATAATCAATTCTCAAAACGAACCCTATACCTATCTTACCAATTTCTGAAGTTGACCCTATAAGTCACCAATAACTACATCTATTATACTTCTTCACATTTACCCTATTTACCTCTCCATAGCTAGTACACAATCCATAAATCAAAACGGTCATACTAGATATAAATGTTGTCTTAAGTATACCCTTAAAGCAATTTTTCACTGAAATTGTAACACTCCGAAAATTCAACTAATAACCATTGAGTATCCTACTAGTTTCTAAAATCATTCATACAAATCGTCAACAAGTGCTAACGAATACTTATTCTTCACAGTTACCTATTTAAGATCTCTATAACCCTTTGATTAACCACCAAGTATCATCTTTTCTAAATACAGTAACAATTTATCCTTACTGAGAATCGCTAAGCTAGTTATCTTCTTTATCAATTAATTTCTTAAGTTGAATCATCGATTCCATCATCCCAATTTGTATACTCTATCTAGGATCCGAATACCGAAATAGTGACTTATATCCACTCAGCTTCAATACCCTGGTATGATACCACGATGAAAACCCATTTTTGAAACTCACTTGAAAAACACCACTTAGTCAACTTATAGGGTGATATTACTTACAAAAATATCTGATTTCCTATTCAATTTAGTAGCAAGAATTCAATCAATCTCTCCTTAGAGAATACTTATAGCACCTAAGGCAAAGATATATTAGTTCCATAAGATCTCTTACTCGCGATAATTTATAACTCATATAATCTCACTTAGACGATCACTTTCAATACTAGTCTTCATATATCTAGTCTCCACCACGAGATACCAATGTATAAATACTCACGCAAATTATACAACCATAAACCACTCTTAATTAGGCCATAGACCAACTCTAAACTAAGAGTTCACCAATTCATTTACCACCGTACATGAGAGAACTCAAGGTTCTTTTGAATCAAGATAACTCACAACTCAAATAACCTTCAAATTCCTTAGGCCATACTTTCGACATTTATGCATATATGATAAAATAGCAATAATGACTCATCCGCCTCTACCACCCCCGGAGGCAAATCAAACATAAATAAGGAGACTCGCTTCTTGCGACAGTCCTCCTCGAACACAACATCTACTCAATTAATTCAGGTTAATATAACGATGATTCACGGATTGGTAACTCGACCAAATCCACCGGCAATACATGCCCACTAAATCACAACTACCAAGATAATTAAGGATGATTCGAGGTACGAACCCATAGGAGTAGAACCTCAAGCACATACGGCAACTCTTAGACCAATTATGCAAATAAAGATGAAAAGTAATGCCACATGAGAACTAATGTACAAGGATTTATAAAAGTATGAACCCTAATTCCTGAGACAGGTAAAATACCTCAAATGATGGTGGGGAAATCTATCTTTCCATAACTCACCTTTCCTTGATTCATTGGTTGATCAAGATCATTTTCTGCCTTTGAACAAATTCCTGCATTAAACTCTCGACGTAAGTTATCGCACACTCTCACTCGCCTAGACTCTACCCGAGAACTCTAACCGAGCTCGATACCAACCGTGAGGACCCCGACCCTAACCTACACGTGTCCCGAGCTGGAGCGTCCTCAAACTAACCCAATTCTCCTAATTTTTAAAAACTTTGATTTCATCTCCAAAACTTAAACACAACCATTTCAAAGTAACTCTACTCCTTCCACGTTGAGGGAGAGTTAACCAACCACGAAAATAATAAACGGTTTTAGTTACAAAAGATATCGAATATAGTATGAAATTAAAGTTTATGAATACAACCCTTTAAAAGAATTATGTTAACAAACACTTTCTACACCAATCTAACATAACCCGACAATTCCCAAAATACCACTTCTAAACTCCTTTCCGCCCTTACTTGGTCGGTCCACCCGTCTCGGAATCTAAAACAAGAAGGGAGAGGGGTGAGAATAAATCTCAATGAGCTATTATGAATGCAAAGAATATGCCATATAAGATGCAACACATCAAAAGACATATCCACATAACCCGAGAGGCTCCGCCGCCAACCGTCCCATACCGGTTGGAAACAACGACCATCTCAAAGCATGAATATATCACAACACATAAGTACGATAAAGTAACACTTAGAAGGATACTCGAGCCAAGGTTTCATCTCCAAAAGGATATACACAACCGAGCAAAGAAGAATAGCTGAAGAAGCGGTTCCGAACCATGAACAATAACAGTATTCATAGGGATTCCGACACACAATATATCCCCGTGAAACTAGACCATCTACCTCAAAAGGAGATGCTAGCCCACAAATCCCACACAAGGGGGACAATTGGGTTACCAATGTATGAATTATAATGAACTTGGCTCGATGTCATTATAATCCCATACATTGTCCAACAAACAAATAAATCAATACCAAACTGGATTTACATAACTAAGCACGAATAACATACTTGCTTAACCAAACATTGTATGATCCAAAGTAGGGATACATACCACAACAAAGCATATCATGAAGATAGCAATACTATATCAAGTATTCAACATATTAGCACAACGGCTATAAATCTTTGTATCAACATGTACAGCTTTAGGAATTCCAAAGTAGGGAATCCTACAACAATATCATAACGACGTAAATACTATAACAAGTATTCAACATTATCAAGCACATAATAGATACTTGAATACAATCCACAAAAAGGGATAACAATATATCAACATGGTAAATATACTCATGTCCAACCAATATCATAGTGCAACAATAAATCAACACACTATGCATAATATAACCAATGTATATGAACTCAAAGTAAGGCAAGGAAATACCATCAATCCATCCTACAAGGTCTTTATACAATAATACAAGGCCTCTATGAAGATCCAAGTTCAATTTACCAAGTTAGAATCATTTCTGCTAAGTTACCAAACTAGGTTAACTAGCGCTTTCCAAGCAACATTTAAAGTACTTCCCCAATTCCATTTTGATCACTTAGGATGTCAATGTGTAGCCAAAGTATTCTACTTTAATCTAGGTTAAAGAGATTCCATTTTGGTTCGAGTTTGATTAGGTTTGAACAACTCTAAACTTGGTTCGTGGTCTTGGGCGACCGCCTACACTGGGCGACCGCCCAAGTGGACCTCAAGAGAATTTGTAGTTTCGCCACTGGGCGACCGCTCTAACCTACTGGGCGACCGCCCAAGTGTACCTAAAGGGAATTTGGACCTCCTGCCAGCTTGGGCGACCGCCCAAGCCCACTTGGGCGACCGCCCAAGCCTCCTCCAGCCCCTTTTTGCAGATTTTTAACCCTTTTCAACCTAGTTCTTCTTTTCCTCTACCATGGCTTGATCAAGAACACCCAAGAACACCCTCATCTTACCAAGTCCCATTCAAACTTGTAAACTCAACCCAAGTAATCCTAAATTATTCATCTCTACTCATTTCACCCATTTCCAACCCTTTAAATGATCATTCTTTAAACCCTAACTTCAACCAATTTCATTTTCTAATCAATCAACTCCCATTTAGGTTTCCAAGCAAGGAATCCACATCACAAGATCAAGAATAATAATCAAAGAGCTTATGAACACATAGAAGAAGGGAATCATAACAACTCACCTTTGGATTTTATAAGGAAATGTTGATCTTTCTAGCTAGATGGCTTCCTCTAGGTCATCCAACTTCAATGGTGCCCTTAGACTTGATTTTTGGTGAAGAAATGCTTGACTTCAAAGCTTGGGCAAAGGGGACTTCAATGGAGGTTTTCTCTATTTTCTCTAGGATGAAGAATGGTAGTGAATGAAGGAGAAGGAGGGGAAGGGGAGTAAGAGGAGGTGTGGGGAATGGACACTTGGCAAGAGGATGGGAGAGCAAGAAAATTGGCCCCTCCTACAAATATCTACCAAGAAGGCTTTCATCTTTATTTTAAATTTAAACTTAACCTTTAACCCAATAATTCATCCTACTCACTCATTTAACCTCCTCAATTATTTATCTATTTAATAAATTCCCATTTTTATTATTTCCCCTAGTTTCTTTATTTAATGTCCAATAAATTCTTATAAGCTCCTAAATTTACTTTTCACCCAGTTTATCCTAATTTAAGAATTTAAAGGTATAATTGAACACATAAAGTGAACATAAATTTTTAAAAGCATATAATTAAATATTTAAAATGAGTGCCTAGGGTTGGGGTCGTTACAATTATCCTAATTCAACTTTTCATATATAAAAATGCATTATTTTATTTTCAAAATACATATGATTTTGCTTGGAAATATGATAATAATTAAATAAATTTATTTTAGTAATTCAAAAGGCAAAACGTTGTTTAATGTTTTTATTTAAAAACACTAATAAATTTATACATTATCAACTTTTCGCCTTCTTATGTATTGATTATCCTAATTCAACTTTTCATATACAAAAATGCATTATTTTATTTTCGGAATGCATATAGTTTTGCTTGGAAATATGATAATAATTAAAGAAATTTATTTTAGTGATCCAAAAGGCAAGTCCCATTGAATCTCTTGGAGGAAGATCAATGGGTGAGGAGTGAGGCGATTATTGCCCATTCCATGACTTTCACGTAAATGACTTATGATCGTGTTCATCAAACCATCACTTGGAGTCATTTTCCTCCATATCCATATCTTTTTTTCTCTCATTTTCTTCATCATTGTCGCCACCATTTGCCGAAATTTTTTGTTACCACGACATGCCAAGGTTAGTAAAAGACTCATATAAGGTGTTCTTTTGTATTGTTTTTTAATGTATAATTAATTTAATTAATTTTATTTTATTTGTGATTTTGATCTCATGTTTTTATGTTAAATTGGTTTTGAGTGATCTCTTGATTATGATTTTCAAGATTGTTTTTTATTGATTTTAACTTATTGTTTATGTGATTTTTAGATTACTAATTTGTTTTTTACTCTTTAAATAGCATTTTATTTCAAATTTTGAACAATATAGAACTTGATTTACTTAGGAACTCATTTTGTTTTCTTTGAAATTTAACTTTTTCTTTTGATTTTCATTTTCCTAATATTTTTTCTTTTGAGCTAAAATACATCTTAACTCAAGTAGAAACTCTATTTGAAACTCTTTACATTTCTTTCGTCTTTTTATTAGATTTTGTTTTCATATTTCTTTTTAATTGTTTTATTTTTTTCAATGGTTTTAGATTTTGTTTACATTTTTAGTAAGTTTTTATATTTATTTTGAATTTATAATTGCTCTTTTGTCTATTTTTTGCAATTTTGTGAAGAACTACTTTTTTTTCTCACTTATTTTTGTATATTTAAAAGTAAGTTTTCATATATTTTCTATTATATTTGTTGGTTTTGCTTATTTTGGTTACAATTTTGAATAACTATATTTATTTTTTTGGTTTTAATTTTAATTTTACTATATATTGAATATATATTTTCTTTTATTTATAATTTTGTTTTAATTTTAATTAAAGTTTTATATTTATCTTGATTCTATTTGTTGGCTCTATCTATTTTTATTAAGATTAGTTAAATTTATTTTATTTTTCTTTTTCTTTTTTGTTTTTTATTGAAATTTTGTGAAGATCTATAATTTCTTACTTTTTGTTTAGTCATTCATTTAACTTTTTTGTATTTAATAGAAATTTTTCATATGCCAAAATCTTGTAAAAAATGCGTTTTTTCATAAGCTTATGAAAAAGCGGGTTTTAAAATTACCGTAAAACCCGTCGCACTCTGCCCCTTTCTTTGCGCGACTGCGCCTTCTTCTTGCACCGCCGAGTCGCCGACCAGTTTCCATCTGAAATCCGGCCATCCCAAGCTCCGATCGTCTTCTTCGGCCATCCCAAGCTCCGATCGTCCTCCTATTTTTCTTTCTCTGGAAACAGCAATAAAGAGTGGATCTCATGCTCAATTTACCCAAATTTCCAACCCAGGTAAGAACCCTAACCACATTGAGCAGTAGTAACGAAAGGATCTGAAATTGGGGTATATTTTTTAAGTAATTTTGATTTGGGAATAAAAGTGTAAGAACAATCTTTGGATTTGGGGATAAAAAGTGCCGGTATATATAAAAAAAAAAGTCTCAGTTTATGTCGAAAAAAAGTACCTGTGTGTGTTTTAAAAAGTGTCAGTGTTAGTTAAAAAAATGTCAGCGTTAGGTTTAAAAAATGCCTGTGATAGTGTAAAAAAGTGTCAGCACATGTACACTGGCACTTATTGATAATACAACGGGCACTTTTATAAGTGCCAGTATCAATGTTAAAAGAGTGCCAGTGGACATCTAAAAAAATGTCTGGAGACATCTAAAAAACACTACAAGAAAACTGTCAATTAGCGACGGAAATTAGCGAGAGATCAAATTTTGTCGCTATTAGCGACGGAATAGCGACGAAATAACGACGGAAGCAAAATAAAACGAAAAAATCAGCTACCGACGGATTTTAGCGACATATATGAATCTGTCGCTAATCCGTCGCAATAGTGGCGCCAAAAAAGCCCGCCCATTTTAGCGACGGATTTAGTGACAGAATAACGACGGATTACAAAATTTTTAACGACGAATTTTTTCTGTCGCTATATAAATAAAAAATAAATAAATATTTTTCCTTTTTAAAATTAGCGACGGATTTAGCGACGGATTTTACAAAAACATATTACCGACGGATATATTCTGTCGCTAAATAATAAAAAATAAAAAAATATTTTCTTTTGTAAATACCGACGGATTTAGCGACGGAATTTACAAACAAATTTACCGACGGATATATTCTGTCGCTAAATAATAAAAAATAATTTTTTTAAAAAAAATACCGACGGATTAGCGACGGATTTAGCGACGGAAATTGTTTTTTTAAAAAAAATAACTTTTTTTCTAACTTTTTTTATATAAGTTTTTGAAAAAAACTTCAATACTAAAAAATGTTCAAAATATTTATTTATATTCATAAAAAATAAAAAAACTATGCATTTATAAATAAAAATTAAAGAATTTTACCCGTCCCTGATTTCTTTATTATACTTTCATTTATTTATTTTTTTTCTAACTTTTTTTATATAACTTTTTGAAAAAAACTTCAATACTAAAAAATGTCCAAATTATTTATTTATATTCACAAAAATAATAAAAAACTATACATTTATAAATAAAAATTAAATAATTTTATCTGTCCCTGATTTCTTTATTATACCTTCATATGTTTATTTTTTTTCTAACTTTTTTTATATAACTTTTTGAAAAAAACTTCAATACTAAAAAATGTCCAAAATATTTATTTATTTTCATAAAAAATAAAAAAAACTATGCATTAATAAATAAAAATTAAATAATTTTACCGGTCCCTGATTTTTTTATTATGCTTTCATTTATTAATTTTTTCTAACTTTTTTTATATAACTTTTTGAAAAAAAAAATTCAATACTAAAATATGTCCAAAATATTTATTTATATTCATAAAAATAATAAAAAAATATACATTTATAAATAAAAATTAAAGAATTTTATCCGTCCCTATAGGGTATACCTATATATTTTATAGGTATACCCTATACCCTATTGGGTATAGGGTATAAAGTGTAGGATATAGGATATACCCTATAGGGTATACCCTATACCCTATACCTTATACCTTATATCATATAGGGTCTACCCTATACCCTATACCCTATAGGGTATACCCTACACCCTATACCATATACCATATACCCTATAGGGTATACCCTATAGGGTATAGAGTATAGAGTATAGGATATACTCTATACCCTATAGGGTATACCATATACCCTATACCCTATGACATATAGGGTATAGGGTATACCCTATACCCTATGACCTATACTCTATAGGGTATACCCTATACCCTATAGGGTATACCCTACACCCTATACCCTATACCCTATAGGGTATACCCTATAGGATATACTCTATACCCTATAGGGTATAGGGTATACCCTATAGGGTATACTCTATATCCTATATCCTATACCGTATACCCTATAGGGTATACCCTACACCCTATACCCTATACCCTATATCATATACCATATAGGGTATACCCTATAGGGTATAGAGTATAGGGTATAGGGTATAGGGTATTATAGTATATATGGTATAGGGTATAGAGTATAGGATTTAGGGTATATGAGGTTTAGGGTATGAGGGTATATTAATAAGTATTATTAATATTTTAAAAGTATAATTATTTTTTTTTAATTTATTTTTGAATTGAGATAAATATTTTGGACATTTTTTGGTAAGGAAGTTTTTTTAAAAAAATTATATAAAATAAGTTAGAAATTAACTAAATATTTCTATCAATTATTACTTAGGTATATTAATATTTCTTAGATGTTTAAATTATTAAATTAATGAGTATTATTATTAATTAATAACATTATTATTATTAATTATATAATAATAATTATTAATATATTCAATTATTTAATTGAATAATTAACAATAACATCATTATTTGTATTATTATTAAGTATTATTACTAATAATTTTTAAAGAAATAAATTATATAATATAAAAACATTTACTTTTTTGATATTATGTATTATCACTAGTTATTATTATTAAGTATTATTATTAATTATATAATAATAATTATTAATATATTCAATTATTTAATTGAATAATTAACAATAGCATCATTAATAGTATTATTATTAAGTATTATTACTAATAATTTTTAAAGAAATAAAAGTATATAATATAAAAATATTTACTTTTTGATATTATGTATTATTACAAGTTATTATTAATATTATTATTAAGTATTATTATTAATTATATAATAATAATTATATATTCAATTATTTAATTGAATAATTAACAATAGCATCATTATTAGTATTATTATTAAGTATTATTACTAATAATTTTTAAAGAAATAAAAGTATACTCCCTCCGTCCCACTTCATTTGAGACCAAAAAAAAGGGCACAACTATTAAGGAATACTAATAAAATAAAAGAAATGTGTGGTAGAAAATGAAGAGAGAGAATGAGTGGGGTAAATAGTAGTATTGGTTGAATAAATTGTGTGGTGGAAAATGAAGAGAGAGAATGAGTGGTGGGGTAGAGTGAATATAAAATTATAAATATTTTGCCATTTTGAGAAGTATCAATTGAAGTGGGACGGACCAAAAAGGAAATAAGTATCAATTGAAGTGGGACGGAGGGAGTATAATATAAAAACATTTACTTTTTTGATATTATGTATTATTACTAGTTATTATTAATAATATGATCCATGGGTTATTTGAGACTCAATAAAACAATTGGTTTTGTTTAGACGAATTGTGAACCGTTGGATAGAATGTGTGAATGGTTGAATTTGGTTTAGCTCATGATCCGCGTGATTATTTGAGACCCAATAAAACAATGTCATGTGGCATTGTTTTATAGGGTCTCAAATAATCACGCGGATCATGAGCTAAACCAAATTCAACCATTCACACATTCAATCCAATGGTCCACAAATCTTCTAAACAAAACCAATAATTCCTCTCCCTATTTCTCTCCTCATTTCTCTCTCTTTATTTCCAGTTTATCAAAAAAAAAAAAAACAAACCCACGCCTACCCGTCTTCTTCTCTCCCATTCTTCTCAACCGTCTTCTTCTCTCTCATTCTTCTCTCCGTCAAACAACCCACCCCTACCTGTCTCCCAACCTTTTTCCATTCTCCTTCATCGTCGCCGTCGCCATATTCCATGGATTCCGACGAACTAAAGCATCTACCCACTACCATTCATCATCTCCGGCGACGGCGATGGCCACGGTGGATCCGCCGAGTCACCGGCCGTCCCCAACCCCTGGATCCGCTGTTCCCCTCCAACGTCTTCTTCTCCCCAACGCCGTCTTCTTCTCTCTCCCCCCAACGCCGTCTTCTTCTCTCCCCTTCATCGTCCCCGGCGAGGGCCACCGGCTTGAGCAGTGACAAGTTCCAAATATTCGTGTCTACCTTCTTTCCCCTATGCGTCTTTTTCGCCGGAATCTGGAAATTAATGCCGATCTGAAACGCTATCCTCAACGTCTTCTTCGCCGGAATCTGGAAATTGATTTGTGTTGGTTGTGGATGGTGGTGGATGGTGGTGGAGAAAAGTGAAATTTTGAAAAATGTAAGAATTGATTTGAATATAAAAAAAGTTAAGTGACTGATTTTGAGAATAAAAAACGTTAAGGGTCTGATTTGAGAATAATAAAAGTTGAGGGATTGATTTGAGAATAAAAAAAGTTGAGGGATTGATTTGAGAATAATTATTTACTCCCTCTGTCCACTTAGTTAGTTCACAGTTACTGTTTACGTGGGGATTAAGGAAAAAAATAATGATATAAATGTTGTGAGTGTAAAAGTAAAATAGGAGAGAGAATGAGTGGAGGGAATAGTAAATTATAATGGTGTTGTGAGTATTAAAATAATGTAGGAGAGAGAATGAGTGGAGGAAATAGTGATAAAAACTTTCCATTTCAAGTAAAAAAACAAAGTGTGAAGTATGTATTTGGACGCCCAAAATAGAAAGTGTGAAGTAAGTGGACGGAGGGAGTATATATTTTTTAAAATATATTAATATATATATATATATATATATATATATATATATATATATATATGTATATATATATGTATATATATATATATATATATATATATATATATGTATATATATGTATATATATGTATGTATATATATGTATATATATATGTATATATATATATATATATATGTATATGTATATATATATATATATATATATATATATGTATATATACATGTATATATATGTATATATATGCATATATACATATATATATATATGTATATATATGCATATATACATATATATATATATATATATTAGGGGTGAGCACGGATCGGTTTGGATCGGTTTTAGAATAAAACCGACACCAAACCAATAACTATCGGTTTTATGTAAATCGAAACCATTAACTTCAGTTTCTTAATGGTTCGGTGTTACCGGTTTCGGTGTGATATCGGTTTGGTTCGGTGTCTTAATGGATTGTTGGGCTTTAATGGGCCTTGTTTGGGCATCAATTACTTTTGTTGGGCTTTGTTCCCATTGGCGAAAATTTGACTGCAACTTATCAATCTAGTAAACCAAGTAAATGAATTGTCAGGTTGTTATTCCGTCCCAATTAACTTCTTAATGTGAACAAATTATAGACATGCTAGCTCAGAAAGATTAGTAGAAACTACTAGGAACCCTTCGGTCTGTTCCAGTAAGAAACAGACATAACTGCAATTGTCCTAAAGAACCATTGCCATACATTGCCATTATGTTTCTAACCACATTTCCCCAAAACTACTATATTAGATTTTGTTAGCAGAATATAATACCTCAGTTTAAAGTTTAAACTCTAAAGATAACTACTAGTGTCATGCTAAGAAAATAAAGGATTTAGGAAAAAAATGGAAAAGACAAACATTTTAATACGTCCATGATTGCTGTAAATTTTTGCAGAAATCATAGTCAGTTTACAGGGATATGTGGGTTCAAAGGTCAAACATTAACCCAACAAGTTGAGTCCAAGGGATTGAAGCATGATTAACAATTTAAAAACAAAGTAGTTTCCACCAAAAGAAAAAGACTACAGGGAACTTCAGTAACCAACTTACAGAATCTTGTATCTCCTCCTTTACGATGTAAAATGGATCTTGAGCTGAAGACATCTTGAGTCCAAGTTTAGAGATTGTCTGCCTTCTGTTTATGTATGCCATACATAAACGAAAGCGCCGGCAGCCTCCCTATTGTGGTTTAGGCGTGGACTGGATCTAGGTTGCGGCGAAGGCGAAGGCGAAGACGAGAGATCTAGGGTTGGTTGTAGCAGCGCCGTCGTCTCGTCGACTTTAGCTAGGGCATTGAACGTGGAAAACTGAAAATAAAAGGTAGAAAAATAATATATATATATAGTATAAGATAAAACGACGTAGTTTTGACTATCGGTGTTAACGGTTTCTTATCGGTTTCTAAATTTTTAAAACCTAAACCAAACCGAAAATTTCGGTTTCTAAACTTTTAAAACCTAAACCAAACCAAATGGTTCGGTTTCGGTTTTTTTGGATTCGGTTTAATGGTGTTAATGGTGTTAACGGTTTTTTTTGCTCACCCCTAATATATATATATATATATGCATATATATATATATATATATATATATATATATATATATATATATATATATATATATATGTGTGTGTGTGTGTGTGTGTGTGTGTGTGTATAATTTTTTTTAATAAAAAAATATCAAATTAGCGACGAAAATATTCGTCGGTAATTTGATATATCAAAAATAAAAAATATTGAAAAATGAAAATTTAAAAAAATTAAAAAAATTGTGAAAATTTGGAATAAATTTTAGCGACGGAAATTTGCCTCGTTAAATCTGTCGTTATTAATGTCGCCAATACACTAATTTTGTCGTTCCTCTTCAACATTTAGCGACGGATTTTTGAGTTTTAGCGACGGAATTATCCGTCGTTACCTTAACAACAGCCCAAAAATCTGTTGTTAATATTTAGCGACAAGGGTTTTAGCGACAGATTTTTTACGTCGCTAAATGCCTTTAGCGACAATTTTTGGCTTTTAGCGACGAATTTTTCCATCGCTAAAACCTGTTTTTCTTGTAGTGAAAGTGCCAGCGTCAGAGTAAAAAAATGCCAGTGCACGTCTAACAAAATACCGGTGTTAGTGTAAAACAAGTGCCAGTGTTAGTTTAACAAAGTGTCAGTGTTAGTGTAACAGAGTGCCACTGTTAGTGTAACAGAGTGCCAGTGTGAAGAGTGTCAGTTCATGTATATAAAAGCGCCCGTGTAAAAAGCGTCAGTGCCAGTTTAACAAAGTGCCAGTGTTAGTGTACTGCACTTTGTTAAACTGGCACTGGCACTTTGTTACACATGCATTGGCACTTTGTTTACACTGGCACTTTGTTAAACTGGTACTGGCACTTTTTTACACTGGCACTTTGTTACACATGCGCTGACACTTTGTAACACTGACACTTTGTTAAACTGGCACTGGCACAAACGGGGGAAACAAAACACGTTTTTCCTAAGTGCCAGAAAAAACGCATTTTTTGTAAGACCAACTCTTTTCATATACTACCCTCCGTCCCATTACAAACCGGAAAGTTGGTCAACTGTTGACCATCTTTGACCAATAATTTATGAATATCTAGATATTTTTTTGTAATTCTAAAAAAAGTTATTGATAGTATTTCTAATGGTGAAGCAATAACAATTTTTAAAATTACAAAAAAATATCTAGATATTCATAAATTATTGGTCAAAGATGGTCAACAGTTGACCAACTTTCCGGTTTGTAATGGGACGGAGGGAGTATATTTTTATTCTATATATTGGTTTTACTTATTTTGATTATAAATTGTTAAGAGCTTTAATTTTTTATTAGCTTTTAATTTTCTGTTTGTTATTTTCTTAACAAGATTTTTCACAATTTTTCATATTTTTTTTTTTTGTTGTCTTTATCTATTTTTATATCAATTTGTGAAAAATGTATTTTTCTTTAGTTTTCCTTTCTTAAATTAGTAATATTTATATTTATTTTTCATGAAGAAATGTTTATTTTTTAATTTCTTTTAGTTTTTGTATTGTTAGAAAGTTTTTGTATTTATTTTAATTTTATTTATTTTTTTTTCTATTTTATTGTGATTTGTGAAAAGCTATACTTTTCATTTTGTATAATTTTTTTGTTATTTACTTAGTTTATTTATTTAATTGTAAGTGTTCATATTTGTTTTGATATAATTGTTCATTTTACTTGATTATGATTTGTGATTTAGTTTTTTTTTTTTGTTCATTTGTTTTTTATTGTTATTTCTTTTAATTTTCTTTAGTTGACTACTCAATGAATCTAATATTTGTTTTGATATAATTGTTCCTTTTACTTATTTAATTTTAAGTGTTCATATTTGTTTATTTATTTAATTGTAAGTGTTCATAGTTGTTTTTTATCTATCTATTTTTATTGAAATTTTGAAGAAAATAAATTATTTTTTTCTTTTTTGTTTTAATAGTAAGTTTTCATTTTTTTTTTCTCTTCGTTGTTTTGCCTATTTGAATTACGATTTGTGAAGAGCTATAAAATTTTTGGTTTGTCAATTTTAGTTTTTATTTATTTTGCATTGACTCTTCATATTTTTTTAATTATTTTATTGATTTGTCTATTTTAATTATGATTTATAAAAAATGTGTAGTATATTTAAATTACAATTTTGTATTATTTGATACTTTTTAAGATTCTTAATATAATTGTTTTATGCAAATAATGTTCTTCATTTTGATTATTTTTTTGTTTATTTTGTGTTTTTGTATTATGTTTTTATTCAGACAAAATGTTGATTTCTTATTTATATGTAATTTAAGTTATGGTTACGTTGTCATTACTAAAAAAGAAAATATCAAAAAATGTATACGAAATATAATTTTATATTACAAATCAATTTAAAAAGTTAGATGTTGAAATATGAAAGATAACACATATTAATAGTCATTTAATGCATCCATGCAACTAATAAATGATGATAGAGTTATAGAATATTAATCAATCGGTTTAAAATATTGGATGTTGAAATATGAAAGATAATGCATATTAATAGTCCTTATTATTATAACACATTCATGAATCTAATAAATGATAATATAGTTATAGAATATGAAGTATGAACCAATCAATTTAAACATTGAACGTTGAAATATAATGTATAATAACTAGTACTCCCTAACCCGTGCCAATGGCACGGAACAGTATGCATGGGTGGTCAAGCAAAAAAAATTAAAAGATAAACACCATTAAAAGTGCTTAATGTCTCAAAATTCTTAATATCTCAAAATTCATGAAAATAGAATAGCAAACAATCACAAACTATAAATTGATATTGCCTAAGTTTATTCTTAACTCCTGCATCAACTTGATAGTATATGAAAATTCAAATGTTAGATTGAAGTATCAAACTGAAAATGTGAAAGAATCTAAATGTGCACAAATAATAACAAATAGAGTAGCAAACAATCACAAGTTACAAACATATATTGCCTAAGTTTATCCTTAACTCTTGCATCAACTTGAAAGTAAATGAAAATTCAAATGTTAGATTGAAGTATCAAACTAAAAATGTGAAAGAATCTAAAAGTGCACAAATAACAACAAATGTTCAAATTTACGGTATTTACCATAAGGGATGAAAATTGGTTCACCGTTTTTGAAGTTGCAAAGATGGATTTCTCCATAAACCGTTCCCACATCACTCTCCAATTCCACATACATATCATTCTTGGACTTTAACATAACTCAATTATGATTGAAACAGAATTGTGCCAGAAACAAAGTAATATAAGCAATCACAAAATTACA